>MU227475.1:4060594-4122509 GCA_018584345.1 Thuja plicata | reverse complement strand
TTTATGTGTTATGAATGATTATACTTTCATGCTTGCAGTAGATTAGATAAATGAATGGTTAAGTATATGCAAGTGCAAAAATGTTTTAAAGTTTTAAGAGTTACTGATTCACCCCTCCCCTCTCAGTAACTTGGCTAGTCTTGATTATTTCCAACATTACACTTGTCGTGAGATGTCTTTTTACAACTATCTCTTTTTAGGCCTATAAAAGTTACCACTTTTTAGCTAGTGTTGCATATGCATTGTTTATAAAATGATATCCCCTTGGTGTTTATAGTGGGTATCATAGTTTTTTATTTTATTTAATATTCCACCATAGCTTTATATTTCCATCTTAAGGAGGAGGTATTTATGTGTCCTTATATAATATTGCAAATTTCGTTGGATAAAATGATTTTCTCACTTATCCTTTTGCATTGTTTACACCATTTTTAGTGAATTTCCTTAGATAAAATGCTTTCCTTGCTTACCCTTTTCCACTGTTTTTACCATGTTTAGAAAATTTCCTTGGAGGAAATGCTTTCCTTGTTTATCCTTTTTGCACTATTTATAGTGGGTGTCCTTGGATACAATGCTTTCATTGGTTATCCTTAGGATAGCTTGACTAGCATAACACAACTTGCTAGAACATTCAACTCCATCTATTCACTAAAATCTCTCTTAGGATTATTGGAACTAGCATAACACATCTTACTAAATAATTTTCTACTCTTACCCCTCTTTTCTTTCATGGATCACCTATCATATAAAATAATTTTCTAGTATGTATAGTTCATTATTTCCATTCTCTCTATCCTTCGTGATCATATATCATAACACACTTTTCCATGTTGGTTAAAAAATGGAGTATTCTCTCATCTTTGATGTGTTCTCTTTCTTTTTTCATGTGACCACTTGTGCTCTTGCAATAAAATTCTTAGTTTTATACTAGTGGTTGAGAATTTTGTTCAACAAGGTCTCTTCAACTAGCTGATTTGGAGCCTTTGTTTTTAGTACTACCCCCTTTTTGTGTCCTTTTTTGTCATTTTTTCCTTGGTCTTTACCTTTTTTGTTTTGTGTTCCCTTATACATGGTTGTATGAGTTAAGATATTTGTTTTGTAGGCTTGTTCCCTTGAATTTAGTTGTCTTATTTATTTGCAGTCTTTCCCATGATCATATTTTAATAATACTCAAAGCTTACACACAATCATCCCCAAAAGCATGATCATCTTGTTAGGCCCAAAATAAGGCAAGAACAACTTAGAGGGGGCCATGTGAATCAATTGTACATACCATATAAATTTAATTCCACTTTGTCCAACTAGATCTGAAAGATAAATTGCAAATACAAGATCCAGAACATGGAAAAGCAAGATTTATTCTTGAGGTAACCTACTTAAGGGAAACTTCAAGGGGAAACATTCAAGTGGAGTAGTAGGAGAATGGGGAAGGAGTGTATCCAAGTTAAAATAGATATAGCTTTGATCACGATGGATTAGTTGAACTCCTACAACTGCACCCTCTCTTCTCTAGTGCAGATTGATTCAGATCATTGCCCCTTGTCTCTTATTCTTGACCATATTATTAAGAAAATAAATTACCCTTCAGATTTGAGATGATGGGGACCACACATACTAATATAGACACCAACATCATGGAATGGTGGAATATTTATGTTAAAGGATCAACTAAGTTTAGAGTAGCCAAAAACATAGAAATGTAAAGTTCAATATCAAGATCTGGAATAAGAGGGAATTTGAGGACATTTTTGCCTCCAAATAAAAATGCCATTTATGATCTTGGTATTATCCAAGAGGAAATCTAGAGAGATGGATTTGATGAGACCAACCTAAACCAAGAAAAACTTCTACTCTCTGAGTATAATAATGTGATTGGAAAGGAGGAAATGTATTGGAAGCAGAGATCCAGATCCATATGGCTAAGGGAAGGAGACCAAAATACCCATTTCTATCACTTATCCACGATGAAACACGAGGAACCTAATATAATTAGTAGTACAAAAAGGGGAACCAAATCTTGAAGGAGGATAAAGGCATCTCTTCTTCTATTGTGGACTTATTTAAAGCTCTCCTTTCCAAAGATCTTAACATCAAGGATCGGGATCAGGAGAACCTCTTGAGAAATATCCCTACCATCATTACAGATCTCTAGAATAGAGCTCTGTTTGCTATCCCTTCTTGTGATGAAGTTAAGAAAGCCTTGGACTCTCTTCCGGGAGACAAAGCCCAGGGCCCTGATGGCTTTCCCATGTTTTTCTTCCACAAGTACTAGGAAATTGTCAAACCTAATGTGTTCAAAGCTGTGCAGGAATTCTTTGGGTCCAAGAATATTCTCAAAGAATTCAACGCTACTTTTCTGGTTCTTATCCTGAAGGTCACGGGGGCGGATGATATAGATATTTTTAGGCACATCAATTTATAAAAATTCTTTCTACAAGATTATTTCCAAAGTCTTGACTATCAGAATTATTCATGTGCTCCCCTACATTATCACCCAACAATAGTTGGGATTTGTCCCTAGCTGACAAATCCTGGATTTGATTATGGTGGTTCATGAAGTAATTCACTCTTTAGAAGCAAGAAAGAGGGAAGGATTTCTCCTTAAGCTTATCTGTCTAAAGCCTATGACAGGGTGGACTCGTCCTTTCTATTGAAAGTTTTGGGGGATTTTGGATTTAATAGTTCTTTCTATCTTATTATATTTCAGTGCATCTCCTCACTGTCTTTCTCATTCTTGGTTAATGGGTCTCCTTCTTCCTTCTTGAAAGCTTCTCGGGGCCTAAGACAAGGGGATCCCCTGTCCCCTATTCCTTTTATCATCTTGGCAGAGTGTTTGGGAAGATCGATCTCAGCTCATAAGTTGTCTGGGAGGCTCAAAGGCATCAAGCCTTCCTCTAGTTTGTCCATTTTCTCTCATCAAAAATTCATTTACGACACCATCTTGGGTGGAGAAGCCTCAATAATGGACGCTAGAGCTATTAAAAATTTACTGAATTCCTATACCAGGGCCACTGGCCAATCTATCAACTGGTGCAAGAGCTTCCTCTTTTTTATTAACACACCTGAGACCATAAAAAGAAGAATGATAGATATTTTAGGGTGCATTATTTGATCTCTCCCTTCCACATACTTGGGCCTTCCTCTTGGAGAAAAACCCTTGGAAGCTTTCTGGAACAATCTCATTGACAGATTCAATAGAAAATTGGTGGGCTGGAAGGGAATTCTTCTCAATCAAGTGGGCAAGATTCAGATTGTCAAGTCAATCCTTCAAAACCTTCCTACTTAAGCTCTTATACTCTTGACTATCCTGGCTATAGTGGCTGAAGTGTTGAAAAAAATCCAAAAGAGATTTCTTTTGTCAGGGGTGAAAGAGAAGATATGCCTCCCTTTGATTGCTTTGGATATAGTTTGTCTCCCCAAAAAGGATGGGGGTATGGGTATTAGGAGGATTATGCATTTTAATAAGGCTCTTCAAGCAAAGAAGATTTGGAGGATTTCCATGTTAAAGGGGAATGGAGGGATTTCATTGAGGAAAAATACTGTCCACTACTTGTTTGAACTCTTTCATCGAAAGAGATGATTTCTTGAATGGTTCTTGTTTTTGGAATGACATTCTCAACGCCAAAGACCTAGCCAAGTTAAAAGTGAAATGGAAAACTAGAAATGGGTACACTATTAGATGTTGGAATGAAAATTGGATTCTGTCGAGACCCTTGAAAGATATGGATTGATTTAATCCTTGGATGGAGGAATGAAACTTACGCTTCAACAATAGAGTTTTTAATTATAGATTGGGTAATTCTTTGGTGGATCTAACCTGTGTTTCCTAAGAGCTATCTCTGTTACTCACTACTCTCAATGCTATTTTCCTCTCTCATAATCAGGATGCTTTGATATGGGAAGATTCTCCTATTGGCTCTTTCACTATTTCCTCAACCTACTCTGTTCAATGGAAACTGGAGGTAACCCCTTTCTTGTCTAAAGCCTAGCTACCTAGCCTTATCCCAAAAATCAAGGTTTTTTTACTGGCTTTTCCTTTAAAACTATGTTCTTACTGTTGATAACCTTATCAAGAATGGTATTCCTATCCCCAAAAGTTTTGTTATTTTTCAGGTTGAAGCTAAGTTTTTGGACCACATCTTTATCCATTGTACCTTTGTTAGGTCTGTCTGGCATTTTTTCTTGTCTCTCTTTGGCCTACATTGGTGTTTTGTTGCCTCTGTTAAGGATCTCTTTGCCCATTCAACCTTACCCTTCAAAAACATTTCCTTTCATAAAATTTGGTCTTGGGTGCTTCCTCACCTCTATTGGGGTATTTGGAAAGAATGTAATAATTGTATCTTTAGGGACTGTAGTGTCATTCCCAAAATTTTATTCAAAAAAATACACCATGCTCTCATGGAATTTTTTTTTACTTGTGGGAATACTAATCCTTTTGCAGGTTTAGATGATGCAGCTAATCCCTTGAACACCATAGATAAATGAAAAAATTATACCTGGTGCTATTGTTCAGATGGATGGGCCAAAGCCAACTTCAATGACATGGCCAAGGGTAATCCTAGCATTGTTGTTGTTAGCCTTCCTTTGGGCACACAAACCAACCACTACGCAGAAGAAATTTTTTCCCTCCAAGTGACTAAATTAGCTCATGACTTGGGAATCAAAAATATTTGGTTAGAAGGGGATTCACCCAGCATAATCAACTGTCTTAACTTGAAACATCTGCCATTGTGGATCATAGCTAATATGGTTGAGGAAACATGTTCTCTTTTGAACACTTT
This sequence comes from Thuja plicata, assembly GCA_018584345.1. Lineage (NCBI taxonomy): Eukaryota > Viridiplantae > Streptophyta > Pinopsida > Cupressales > Cupressaceae > Thuja > Thuja plicata. The sequence goes on along the minus strand of MU227475.1, from coordinate 4,117,728 downwards.
TGATAATTTCCATTTATCACATGTGTTTAGAGAAGGAAACCAAGTTGCTGACTGGTTTTCCAACTAGGCAGTGATAAGTGACAGATAGACTCATTGGCTTAACAGAGGAGACCTCCCATGTGAAGCATTGGATTTTGTCACTTATGACTGATTCCATGGGAATGAGGGTTTTATTAATATTAATCATGATTTTTAACGCTTTGAATGGAAATGGTTTTCCCATTAATGGAAATTATGAGATATGATTAAAAGGAAATCATTACAAATCACACCCACACACTTATTGGGTACCCAAAGGCTTTGGAAAAACTTACTGTTCAAGGCAAAGAAATAGAACCATATGGAACAATTCAGAGAAAATTGGTCTGTGCTTCTGTGTTTCTTCCTATTTGTCTTCATTTCTTGCAATGGGAGGGGAAAGGCATAGGAGGCACCCTATGAAAGAATGTGAGAAATGGAGATGGCGTACCAATATTTGGAAGTATCTGCAAAGTGACAGCATTTCCACCTTCATCGAGAGGCTTTACAGTGGGAAACCAACTGTTACAAATTTGTTTGTCAAAATATTAAATGAGGGCATCATTGAGATTGAGGGAAGAAATATTAGGGTGACAAAGGAGGTTATCTCTGTGGTCATGTGTATTCCTATTGTTGGGAAAAAATTCTATAGGGATCAGAAGATTTTGGATTCAGAAATTAGCGACTTTGTCAGAAATGAGGATGAAAAGAAAGAGCTCACCAAGGTCAGCACCCACTACCTTCTGAAAGGACTAAAGAGATTGTGGAGGTTTGTGTTAAGAGCCATCATCTACTACATTATGCTAGACACCAGGTTTGATAGAATCAGAACCTATCATTCTGTCCTTGTGAACCATTTTTGCCATGATATGAAGGCGTCTATTGCCTTTTATTTGTATGCTTCTATAAATGATAACATGAATAGGTATAGAGAGAAGACCATTTCTAACCCTACCCTGCATGAAGGCCTTTTTATTTTAATATATGATTATTTTAAGGCCCAAATCCTTGGGAAGGAGGTGGTTCAGAAAGAAAATATGGAGGCCTATGGTTCGGACTATATCCTGTCAGAGATGGAAGATAGTGATGGTCTACATTTTGAGGATGATGATGAATATGTAAAGAAAAAGAAAAATCTGGGCTCTTCTTCCAAAAAGCGTAGAGTTAGTCTGCAAAGAATAAAAAAAAAAGAGAATTTGGTAACCCCTAAGAAAAAGATTACCATGGTTATTTCTTCTGAGGAATATTATAATGAGGAAGGTATGGACAAGGATAGATATGGGGTTATTTCTAGTGGCAAATCCAAAAAGAGTAAACAACCTACGATGGGTAAAAATAAAAGGACCAAAAGAGAGTTTTGAGAGGAGACCAAAAATCCCCTGAGGAAAAAAGCCAAAGTGTCTCCCCTATTTTTAACCACAATCTGAAGCAGAAGCTCTAGGATGATTACCAAGATACTAATCAGATTTCCCCTTTAGATATATTAACCCCATTAAATGGGGAAGGATGGTGGGAAAGATAGTGAGTTCAGTTGTTATATGGCAGAACAAGGGAAGATAATTGGCTGGTGCGACTTTAATGTCAAAAAAGAAAAGATGGGGATAACTAGAGAAATCATAAACCCCAATGTTATTGAAGGAGAGCAGGCCGTATCAAGATGGATAAGCTTATTGATGCTTCTTTTGTGGTGCTCTGTGATAGTACCATGGAGTTTGAGATGGACCTGCTAAATAATTCCCAAAATAGCATGGTTGATAATTATACAACCATCAAATGGCTATTCCACAAAGTGGAGGATCTTAAAAAAAGGGTAAAAGGTAACGAAAATGCTAAAAATGATAGGACTACTGAGGTTCAAGAGAATCTAAGTGACATAGCAAAAAACGTGGAGACTAACATGACTAAGGTAGAAGCTACCTTAAAGAATATAGTAGAGCAAAGCTATAATATCCTTAAGGCATCTAGAGAGAATACCAACATCATCATCAAGAAGTTGGAGGCTAAATTAGATGGGCTAGAGGTGGCCTACATGGATAAGGAGACAAAAAAAAATACTGAACAGGGTCCCGTCCAGAGAACCAGAGCTAGAATCAAGAAGATTAAGGACAAGGAATTGGTCCTAGATCTCCAAAATATCAAGGAGTCAGCATCCAATATGGAGTTACTCAAGGCCAAGGAAGCTACAATGATGGTGGACTTATCATGAGGCTCCCTGGTCTTTTCTGCTGACCTTGTTTTTCCCAATTTTTTAGAAGGTATCTATTTTTGCTCTGGCCTTTGTTGGCTTGTTGTTTCTTTTTGCTTGATTCTATTTAAACTGGGATTAATGTAACTATTACTTTGTTTTAGGTTTTGAGAACCCTGCAAAACCTATTTACTTAATAGAAAACCTACTTAAGGGAAAAACCTAATAAGAATCAAACCCATAATATGAGTGTACCATGTTAAAAGAACTTCCTAGTTAAGAGAAAAATAGAGAATAAAGGATGCACAAACAACCACGGGATTACAGGCTAATCAACATACACACTCCCGGAGCTCACCGTTTACAATACAATCCCATATCTGGCCCTCATTTGGGTTAAATAGTCTATCTTCAATTAAAATAAGGTGGATATACAAGCCATTACAATGAAAATGACAAACAACATCTTCTATGCCAATAGAGTTCCAATAAAATTAAAAAAATTCTTTAAAAGAAACAATAAATCTTCTTATAATTGCATATTAGGTCACATATTTCTCTCTCTATAATTACAAAAATGATGTGTCATTTATACCAATTACAAAGACTAATCAACCACTAGGTCGGTGATACCTATTACAATAAAAGATTTAAATAATAAGCTCAATCTCCAAAGCGATCCAAATAAATTTGAATAAGACTTACATAGGACCCAAATCTCCAATCTCGAGCACAATAGTGTATCACCAAAACAACATAAAGAATCTCAACATGTTACTCCGTCAAGTCGGCTAAGACCTAACTGAAGAAACACCAACACACTATCCAAAATAGAAGGTATAATCACCTTGAATAATGAAGTCTAAAAGCATGATGCTTACATGATCCAAGAGCACAAAGAAGCCCCATGAATACTTTCCATAGAAAAATGAGGACTTATCTTCATCTCTGAAAAATAGGAACACTAAAACACTAAACTCTATCATAATAAAAGATAGTTTTTCATACACTGAATCATGAACAATACTTGTTCTGAACACAATGTCAATGTACCATGTAACCACTAGTTTCATAGCCTTGGGAACATCAAATCAAAGATGTACCAATCCAAATACTCAACCTATGTATACAAGAATACTGCAAGAACAACATATAGAAAATCAATCATACCTCAGTCAAACTATCATCTCAACAATCCAAACCTCTATAGACAAACTACAGACACCATGGAACAATACCTTATGATCGCTACTCAAGATCTTTAATATAGAACCTGAACAATTGAATTCTTCTTCACTCAACATATAGAACACATTGTCTGAAACAATAACTAGTATGTTGACATCAATGAAAAAATGTTAATGTCACTAAAACCAAAAAACCAAACCCTAACATACTTAACAATCTTCCAACAATCTCCCCCTTTTGCATTGATGGAATATGCAAAGTAAAAAATTGGTCAATTCATAAAGTCATTAATATATCTACCTAATCACTCTAAATATCCAACATCAATACAATCTCTACCAAGCATAATAACTTAAATTTTTCACATATAATCTCTCCCCCTTTGATATAAATGAAAAAGGACCAAAGGCATAAAAAAGAACTGACCTCACCTCAAAGGGAAAAATATGAAAAGTATTACTACCAAACCAAAAAAACCATAAGACTAGTCCCTCTAAGGAGGATTCCTTAAACTCATCATTCTAGTGAATGATGTTGTAATAGGCATCCTCGACTGATGTCATCCTCAACATCATTAGTTCAGATCACAAGGGGCTATCACCCCAAGATTTTCCCTAAGATACAAAAATGTATCCTTCAACAAAGGCCTTTTAAAGATGTCATAAATTTGTTCCTTAGTAGATACAAATTCCAATTTCACTTCCTTTTCACAAAATTTATCCTTCATGACATGAAACTTAATAGAAATATGCTTTATCTTTGAGTGTAACAAAAGCTTCTTTAAGATATTTATAGCACTAGAGTTATCACACGATATAACAATAAGTTCATCAATGTTTATCTCTGTATCATTCAACATTTTCTTCATCCAAATAGATTGATTACAGATTATTGCAACAACAACATACTTAACTTCAACAGTCGATTGGGAAATACAATCCTTCTTCTTACTTGTCAAGGAAACTAGTCTCTTACGCAAAAAATAACGCACCTCCACTAGTACCCTTTTTTTCATAAATATTTCATGTCTAATCATCATTAGTGTATGAACATAAAGTAAAATCATCATTTTTTTCATACCATAATTGATAGTCAATTGTACCCTTGAAGTATCTAAAAATTCTTTTGACAACAACTATATGAGATTCCTTCAGTTCATCTTGAAATCTTGCAACAATTCCAACAATGTTTGATATCTTTACTCTAGGATAAGCTAGATATTGCAGTCCTTCGATCATAGATCTATATAATGTCTAATTATCATAAGGGGAATCATCATGTTTGGTTTAATTGCAACCAGTACCAGTAACCATAGGAGTTTCTACCATTTTTGAATCTTCCCCAAATTTATTTAGTAATTCTTTGACATACTTGGATTGTGTGATAAAAAATCCTTTATCTAGTTGTATAATTTGCAATCTAAGAAAGAATTTCATCTCACCTATCATAGACATCTCAAATTCTTTTTTCATTTCATAAAAAAACTTTACTTATCTCATCACTACCACCAAATAAAATATCATCAACAAATACTATAGCAATCAAGATATTATCATTAGTTATTCTGAAATATAAGTTACTATCTTCATTACCCTTGCTAAAACCAATATTTTTCAAATACATCTCCAATTTTTCATACTAGGCTCCAGGAGATTTCTTTAGTCCATACAAAAATTTTTGAAATTTGAAAACCATGTCTCCTTCCTTGGTTAGAGTAAAAAAATCAGGTTATTCAATATAAACATCTTCCTCTAGTTCACCATTTAAGAATGCAGACTTAACATGCATCTGATATACTTTAAATTTTCTGTAAGTTGCAAATGAAAGAAGTAATCTAATAGCTTCAAGTCTATCTACAAGAGAAAAGGTCTTAGTAAAGTCAATACCTTCCAAATTGTGAATATCCTTTGCATACCAGTATTGCTATGTTCTGAACCACTTTACCATCTTTAATCAACTTGTTTTTGAATACCCATTTAGTGTCCATCATATTTTTCTCAATAGGTCTAGGAAAAAGAATCCAATTCTTATTCTTTGTGATATGATCAAGTTATTCTCTCATTTATTTCATCCAAATTTCATCATTAGATACTTATTTTATATATTTCTAGGCTCTAATTCAGGTAGAAAACATCTCTCTTCCCTGAAAATTCTTCCTCTAATCTGAACACCTCTATTCTTATCACCAATAATCACATCTTTAGAATAATTAATCCTTACATACCATAGAGTTTTCAATGTGGGCTAGGTAGTAGACCCTTTGGTGTTAACATCCACTTCATTTTCCATAGGTTCTATGTGCTCTTCTGGTCCATCCTAATTCTTATTTTGTACTTCCATAATATAATTGTTTTCTTCAAATATATCATACCAAGAAGATTTTTATTTTCTTTGTACATTTTCATCAACTCTAACATTTGCACTTTCCGTGCAATCTTTTTCAATCAGTGATTATAAAATTAATATGCTCTCCTCTTTGTAGAATATCCAAGAAATATTCCTTCATCACTTCTAGGATCAAACTTTCCAATATCATCATCTCTTAATGTAGCGTTTACTTCCAAAAAATTTAATGTATTTCACTCTAGGATTATGACTAGACCATAGTTCATAAGAAGTCTTACCAATTACCTTTCTAACTGGTACTCGGTTCAAAGTATATATTGTGGTACACAATGGTTCTCTCCAGTAGATCTATGTAACTTTTCTTGTAATCATCATAGTCGTAGAAATGTCTAGGATAGTCATATTCCTTCGCTCAACAACACCATTCTGATGGGGGGTTCCTCGAGCAAAAGTTTGTCTCTTTATCTCATGTTCTTAAAAAATGCTTAAAATCCACCATATGTAAACTCTCCACCTCTGTCAGATCTTAGGCACTTTAATATCTTCCCATATTTTTTTTCTACCATCATCTTGAATATCTCAAATTCCCAAAAAGCTCTTGATTTCTCTCTCATTAGTGTAATCCACATCATTCTTGTTCATAGTCATCAACAAATAGTATAAAAATATATTTCTCCATAGTAGTTTCATGTCTTAGTAGGACCACATAGATCTTTATGAACCAAATGCAACAATCCATTCAAAAAGTATGTCTTATTCTTGAAATTAGATCTAGTCAGTTTACCCAATTAACATTCTTTGCACATATTCCTAGGCTTCATAAGTTTGGGAAAATTTATTACACCATTAGTAGTGCCAACTTTCACCATATTATCAAAGCTCACATGAAAACATCTTCTATGTCATAACCAACTATCATCAATCTTAGCAATCAAACATTTATTCTCAAAAATTTTCAAATGAGACAGATTACCAACAATTTGTGTACCTGATGCAATAAGGTTCCTTGTACTCTTAGTGATCCTATAGATTCCATCCATGAATTCAAATTTGTAACATTTATTCAATAGTTTTCTAATACTCAACAAATTATGACTTAAACCTTCAATGTATACAAAAAATCATCAGTAAGTTTCTTTTACCATCAAGAGTGATAGATCCTTTTCATTTTATCAAACAAGGAGCATTATTACCAAATATAACAACACCACCATAACAGTCTTCAATCTTCACAAAATTTTCCTTATCACCAGTCATGTGATCTGAGCATCTACTATCAATGATCCATTCATTCATCTCTTCATTAGGATTATCTTCTTTAATAGCAATAAACATAATTTTATCCTCACTAGAAAAATACTCATCGTCATTCACACCTTTTTTCATTGCATAAAAACTCTTATGACCCTGAGAATGATATTTATTAGACTTTTATCTATTATTCTTAGATTTTGTTTTCAGACACCTAGATGCAATATGAGTAGTCTTATTACAATTGAAACATTTCAAAGGTAATTTTCCTTCGTAATTATAGCAGCCCTTAGCTAGTCTTCTTTCAATCAAAGCTTCAAGCTCATTAATATTCCTTTCTTCCTTCATGATCTCTTCCCAATATTTACCATAGTATTTGAATTTCATCTTTGTAGAGCTTTCTCCCTAGTCATACTTAGTCACACTGGCTTTAAATGTAGTCTTAACCTTTGGAAGTTCCTTACTAATTGTAGTCATCTCAAAGGCACCCAAATATTCTCTAGAAATATCTCTTATAGTTATCAATTCCCTAGTAGAAGAAACTTTCTCATTGTAACATATGGGCAAAGATCTCAAAATATTGTCTACAAATCCATTATCTATCGAGGTACCACCAACACATCTGATTGCACAAACTAGATCATTTTCTCTCTATAAATAGATGGAGGTCATTTCACCTTCACTCATCTTAATATCTTCATATTTTTCTTTTAATGCATGCAAATTAGCTTTCTTAAAATATGTATCTCCTTCATAAATGGTTTCTAATTTCTTTCATATCTCGTGTGTGGTCCTTAATGCATAAATGTAAGAATATTCTAAATCAGATCAGGAAATGATCAAGTCTTTCTTGCTAATATGTTCTCCTTGAATTTATTCTTTTCATCTGCATTAGTATTTGTTATATCATTCGGAATAGCATAAGGCTTCTCAGTAATCTTTGAGTACTCATCTTCTGTTCCCATGCATATCAGGTAGGTAGTCATCTGATCCTTCCAAATCTTATAGTTGTTTCTATTGGACTTCAGACTCTCCTTTCTTATACTTTCCATGGTGGATATCCTTCAAGTGATTATGCTCCTTCAAAAGGAATAGGTTCTGATACCCATTGTTAGGCCTGAAAGAAGGAAAGTACAAGTAAGAGGGGGGTGAGTCAATTGTACATACCATATAACTTTAATTCCACTTTGTCCAACTAGATCAAAAAGGTAAACAATAAATGCAAAATCCATAACACATAACACAAAGTACCAAGATTTGATATTGAGGAAACTAAGTTAAGGGAAAAACCTAGTTGGAATCGCTCCCACAAGATGAGTGTACTCCGTTAAAAGAAATTCCTAGTTAAGATTAAAAAAATAGAGAACAAAAGATGCACATGAAACCATAGGCTTATAGCCTAATTAGCAGGCACATTTCCCATAGATCACTTCTCACAATACAACCTTAGATCTAGCCCTTAGTTGGGGTTCACTCGATTATCATCAATTACAATAGGGTGGACATATAGTCTATTACAATTGAACTAACAAACACCATCTCCTATGTAAATACAGTTCCAATGAAGTATGATCTCGGTAATTAAAAATATTATCTCTCATTTAGACTGATTACAAAGAATAATCAACCACTACATCAACAAGACCTATTACAATAAAGGACGTAAACAATAAGCTCAATCTCTAAAGTGATCCAAATCATGTACATTAAGACTTAGATAAGACCCAAATATCCAATCTCCAACACAATAGCGTATCTCCAAAATAACATCAATAATCTCAACACATTACTTTAAGTCGACTAAGACCTAAATAAAGAAACACCAACACACTATCCAAAACAACAAATTTGATCACCTCAAACAATAAAAACCAGAAACATGATCATTACATGATCCATGAACACCAACAAGAACCATGAATACCATCCATAACCAAATCCAAAATCATCTTCATCTCTGAACAAAAGGCATGCTAAAATACCAAACTCTTTCATAACAAAAGATAGATTTTTATACTCTAAATCAAGAAAATCACTATTTATCAACACAATGACAAGGAACTATGTAACCACCATATTCACAATGTCTGTAACATCAAACCAAAGACATTCTGATCCAAATACTTAGCCTCTATACAAAGGAACACTACAAAAACCACAACTAGAAACTCGATGAAACCTCAATCAAACTGTCATCTCAACATATGTGAACCTCTATAGACAAATAATAGACACCACATAACAATACCTTACAATCACAGCTCAAGATCTTCAATATAGAACCTGAACAACTAAAATATTATTCACCAAACATAGATAACACACTGTTTAAAATAGTAACTAGTATGTTGATATCAATGACAAAACATTCATGTCATCAAACCCAAAACCCAAACCCAAACATGCTCAACAATCTTCCAACATATCTTTGTCTCTCTCTTTCTTCTACTTTATTGTGACTATGTGTGTAGTACTCATACTCCAAATAAATTAGGGGTTAAATGTAGCATCACAAATTGCATTATTCTACAACTTATTTCTTACCTAGGCACAATATTATCTTGTATGACCTCTTGCATTATTTTCTATAAACATAGCTCAATTCTTCATGTCATTACAACACTTTCTCTCCAAATAGGATATATGATACAATTTTGGAACCACATTAGAGGGAATAGGGAGAATTAGTCCCCCTATTCCTTGGAATAGAGTGACCAAGTTGCCTCATTACCCAATTCTAGGCCCCAAATTGAAATCACTTAATGATAACTAGGTTTTTTCATTCTGAAATGATGTGATGGGTATAAAATTAAGGAATCTTCACTCATTTTGAAATCCAACATATACAAGGTCATTACAACATTAAATAAAGAAATGATCTATATTTAAGAACTCAAGTATTCAAGATATTTTATCCAACCATATTCTTTATTGTGGCAAGATTCAACAACCTTCATTGAAGCATGTCTTTTATAAATTTTTTTCCTGGATTCATGTTATTACATCAACTCTTATGATAACATTCAAATACCATTGTATCATAAAGGTATAAGATACTTTTTTTTCAGATCTACCCTTTTCTATACAACAAATCACTTTACTGTCAAGAATATTTCATTTCCATTTCATGGTTGATTCCAAAATTGGGATTTGACTAATCAAAACCCCTTTCTACACAACATTTTCTCTCTTGTCTATGTGCCAGAATATGTCGCCCCAAAACAAAAGGTGATAAAAATTTATCAAAAGGTTGGCTATAATCTACAACTAAATTTATTTAAAAAATTAGAGAATAGGGTGAGTGATTCACCCCAATTCTAGGAATATGGCAACCAAGATCCTCTAGTTCTTTCATCTCAGCTTATAATCTAGTCTGTAGGTGTGTTACAGTTTCACATTTGTATCTTGGTTCCCAAAATTAATCAATCTTTCTATGCATAAAAGAACTAATCTCTATTCCCATCTATCCTTAGATCCTACATTTACATTTATAAATTACATTTACACATTCACCCATCCATTCATAGTGAATGATTATTGCATCCACTTAGCGCTTGAGACTTCTTGAGCCTCCTGGTTTACATTCTTTTAAATGTAAGTGGGAGATAAGCCTAAGCTTCCTAGTTTGTTTAAATATCCTAGTGAACCCTATTTTCCACCTTACAAAAAATTATAAATTTTCAAAAAAAAATAAGGAATTTAGATACCCCAACTTGGTGGGGTCATCACTTTGTTTTTTCTGCTCAAAATTTAAAACTATTTACACTATTAAAAAAAACTTGAGATCTCTAATTTTACTCCCTTAAACATGATGCCTTTGACAATATAATTTAAAGGAAAAATAATATTTTCAATCCTAACTTATACACTAAAAACATCTAAAAATGTAAATTACTAAGACATACCAAATACTTTAAAATATATTTTTGGTTTATTTTCATCTTTTCTTATTCTATCACCCTTAAATTAATCTAGGTCACAATTTGATTTCTGTAGATCATCATTAGACTAGTTATCACAATAGATCTTGCGGTAGGGGTTATGCCATATAGGTATTTAAAAGCTGATAGTTTAAAAGTATAGCTCATAATACCTAAATTGAGGGAAATTGCAAACTTATAAAGTATAGCTCATTAACAACACATCATTATAAGGACATGAGAGGGTAGAAAGGAAAACATTTTAAGCACCTATTAATGATGTTTAAGCACCTATTAAGATAAACATGATCATTGCACATTGGAGAAGAAGACAAGAAGTTCTATATAATCCTTAATGATATTGTTTATTGTTTGGTGAAATTTTTCTATATAGGTAAAATCGATTTTGAAAACTCTTGAGGTTTGTAGTACTTCATAAAAAATAATCTTAACTCATTTGTGACTGTGGTAAGCCTCACACAAGTATCGTACCTACACTCTAACCAAACTTTCTTGACATTTGATAAATGTATTGATGTGGTTTTTACTATTTTTTATTTGTGAAACTTTAATCATTTATAAATCCAACCATAATCGTAATTCCTTTTTTAATTATTTCAAACCTTAGAAGTTTCACAATGCTCTTTCTACACATTCATGACATGGTAAATTCTCTATAGTCTAGAAGGGCATAACCCTTGATGAACTCTAGTAAGGAAATTAAACTAACCTCATGCAAATTATATATACTATATGTTTCACTTTATCCTCCCCATAAGAGGAAGGCTCAATTTTTACCTTCTCATCCCCAATAATATTCTTCAGGATTCTTTACTTATAATGACACATAAAGTACAATAACATATCTAGATAATAGAATTGAATAGTTGATTACATAAGATACGATAAAATACATAAATAAGGTGGCATACATGTTCATTTTCAAGGAATAATAATTATTTATAATTTATTGAAATTTTTTGTAGGAGTAGCATTATGCCACAAATGAATCTAAGGCTAATGGTCAAAGATTTATGGAGTTCCATGATAAGTCACTTTTCAGGGGCACCAACACCAATAAAAATCTATTTATGAAAAAAGTATATAAGATAATATAGGAATAACATTATTATTCTTGTCAATATATTTAAGAGGTAAGGTTTCCATCTCCTTAATTTTTTTAAGTTCTATTTATTATAACTGCCAATTTTTTCAGTAAATTAGTTGCTCGGTTTCATTCAAGATAAACATGATCATTGCACATTGGAGAAGAAGACAAGAAATTCTATATAATCCTTAATGATATTGTTTATTTTCTATTAGCATAGAGAAGGCTCCTTGAAACAATTTTTGATATTTAGAGCATAACCTTTAATAATAAGAAGGGAATTCTCTAATAGCCTCAATGTTCTACAAGATTGTAGAAGCTTCAACAATATGATTTGATAGAAATCATAAACATCTAGAAAATACACTTTCATAAATATGTAATAATCAAAACAAACATAAAAGTAATGATCAATATCAAGAAAATGATATTTTGTTAATTTGAAATGGATAATATTGTACTATACTTAATCACCAATGGTGACACTAAGAGTAAGAAAGATCTAAATCTTGCTGTCCCTTTAGAAAGATTATATTTCTCTATTATATTATAGATAATGTCGAAGGGGGAATCTAAGAGAACGAATTTGTCCTACACCTACACGTTAATAGAAGGATCAATGAGTAGGTAAAGATTAAACAAATTAAACCCGATACAATAGAGACTACTCCAACCAAAATGAAATCGTGTAAAGGACTTGTGCAAATAAAAATAGAATCTGATTAAATCCATTACTTCATATATATATATATATATATATATATATATATATATATATATATATATATGGCCAAGGAGATTTGAGATCAAAATAGGGTACTTTTCACTCGTCTCTTCTAAATACAATCATTATAAAATAATAATAATAAGAGAGAACACAGCCACGAAGGCCGCCATATCTAAACTATTAAATCTTTAAACTGTGTCAAATTGAGGAAGGGGGATATCTAATTCAGCAGAATAGCCACCTGAGAATCTAATCTCTTGGTAACTATTTTAGCCAACGTTTAGTTATTGTGGTGCAGGGATCGCCGAGTAGGCTTTGAAGGTAAAACCAAGAATAAACGGTTGATGATGATAATACCAAATATCCTTCAATATCTTCTACTAAAAATAACACCTTATGTGCAATTGTTTTACTGAGGGTGTTGTAGATCATTTGAGCCGTACAGTGGCGTGCAGAAATGCTATAAATAAGAAATGGCATTGTGCAGCTTCTCAAGGGTGATTGTTTATCTGTGCATGTTTGGAATCAGTAATGGCGTCTCGTTCGAAGACAGTATGCTATGGTTTGCTGGGCCTTCTGTTTGTGTGGAGCCTGATTGAGGGCGCGGTGGCGGAAGAAAAGCATTATGTCGGTAGGCACCGTGGCTGGGGTGGTGCTCCTTTCCCATGGGGAGGCTGGGGAGGTTGGGGTGGTGCTCCTGGCCCTAGGGGAGGTGGGCATGGTGGTGATCCTAATTTGTGGGGAGGTGAGAATGTTGGTTGGGGTGATGCTCCTCCTGGCTCATTGGGAGGTGGGCATGGTGCTGATCCTAATTCGTGGGGAGGTGAGAATGGTGGTTGGGGTGATGCTCCTCCTGCCTCATTGGGAGGTGGAAATGGTGCAGGTTGGGGAGGTGGGCATCATGGTCCAGAAGGTAGGCGTGGTGGTTGGGGTGGTGCTCCTCATCCGTGGGAAGGTGGGCATGCTGGTTGGGGTGGTGCTCCTCGCCATGGCCATGGACCTCAAAATTAAGGGTTTGTAAAATCATCTAACTCTATAGCAGAAGTAGCGTACATATATTATGAATTCTACGATAAAGTTATTTCGATTGGTGCTCCCGGCCTATGCAAAGGTGGGTATGGTCATTGTGGTCATGGTGATCTTGGCCACAGCCACAGGCCTGAGAAGCGAAAGTAGTAAAGATGTGTTATGAAATAAATATTAAAGTTGGTTGGGGGTGGTGCTCCTAGCATATGGGGAGGTAAACATGGTTGTTGGGGTAGGGTTTCCAGTTTCATCACGATCAACAACAATTTAGCATAGATCTCGGTCATAGATTGCTAATTGATCCTACTTCACATATTTAAATGTATTTGCTCAAAATATTTAATATGAATGGTAGAAGAATCCCAAGTAAAATTTTAATGTTATTGGATGTTTAGTAATGATAAAAAGATTGAGATTGATATAATAATTATTTGGGTTGCATTTTGTTGTTATAAAATTTTGGTTTAATAACAAAGTATTTTGTCATCTTTAAAAAATTAACTTTTTTCAATTATTATCCCAAGTAAATTTTTGATGTTATTGGATGTTTAGTAATGATAAAAAGGATTGAGATTGATATAATAATTATTTGGGTTGCATTTTGTTGTTATAAAATTTTGGTTTAATAACAAAGTATTTTGTCATTTTTAAAAAATTAATTTTTTTCAATTCTTTTTAAATAATAAAAGATTCTGAAATATGAAATTTTCTAGTAGATAGCAGATTTTTAAATTTTCTATAAATATTTGTGAGGGATTTTTCTATTAATTATTTAATTAATTTCTATGAATATTTATTATCATATTTTATGATCAATTATTCAATGAGGAAAATTGTAGTAGGATTGTAGTTTTTTCTCAATTTATATAGTTAGATATAATATTAGTAAGAAATGAAGAACAAGAAACGTGAAAAGAGTTGAAGGGAAACTTGATACAAATTATATTAAGAAGCCAAAACTAAAGTTAAAAAATAAATAAATTATATAAATTATAAAGAAAAAAGTAACAAGATGTGGATAAACCTAACAATGAATTAAAAAAATCATTTAATAATATAAATAATGACGATAAGATAAAAAACTATTGTGTCAGTGTCAATTTTGCAAGCTACCATACCTAGACCGCTTTCTTCCTCTTTCAATAACCTCAATTTAATGTTACTCTATCAAATTTTGTAAGAGTTGATGGCTCAAAGCCCCATGTCAATAGCACTACAACTTGCGATACCCAAGTACAATGTTCAAGTGAATCTAAAACATTTCCTTGGTTTCTTGTCTACTTTTCCTTGTTTACATTCTCACCCTAGACTAGATATTCCATTAGCGGTATATCTATGTTTATTTGATTAGGTGGAGATTATTAGTTTAGCTATTTGGGCTATTTTGTCTTTGTTGAACTACATGCCTTTTCTTACTAGACCTCAAAAGAGGGTTTTTTTAGAAATTGGTATCTCCAAGTATTTAAAGGAGGGAGTAGATATTGAAATTATTTCTAAATGAGATATAGTCAATATATTTATTATGTGTTAAGTTTTTTAAATATTTTTTTATACTATATCAACATTTCTAGCATAAGATCTACAATTTCCATTTGACATCTCCCCACTATATTCCTAGCACCCAAAAAACATACAGTTCTCTAAATCTTACTAAAAGTGGCATTTGGGATTTAGTGATGATTACCCACACTAAGAACACTAGAAATAATAGTATCCTGCTTCGAGACCCTATTTCCACGATTTTTTTTACTTTGATGGTAAAAAGTCTAGGGAGATATGTCTAGAATCTGGTTAATGTGGGCTCTCTCAAAGGGTTGCACCCTTCCTCTACCATCTTGGTTTGCTCGCATGAACAATTTATTGATGATACTATTGTGATGTTTGAGGCTACTATTCAAGAGGCTAGAACTATGAAGAGTTTTCTTAAGTCCTATACTTCAACTACTCGCAAACTTATTAATTGGGAGAAGAGCTCTCTTTTCTTTGTTAATATCCCCGAGGAGAGACAAAGAAATTTTTTTGCCATTTTAGAATGTAATATTACTTTCTTTCCTTCAGTTTATTTGGGTCTTCCCCTTGGGGTCAAGCCTCCCGATTCTTTCTAGATGGGGATTATTGGGAAGTTTAACAATAAACTCACTGTATGGAAAGGTGTTTTCTATCCCATGTGGGGAAAGTCACTTTTCTAAAATCTTGCCTGCAAAATTTAGTCATTTATGCTCTCAGAGTCTTCAAAATTCCTTCAAAATTTGTTATTAAGATAGAAAGAATTTAAAAGTGCTTATGATGGTTTGGCTATGAGGAGAAGAAACATATTCCTTTGATTGTTTGGGAGAAAGTGTGTAATCCTAAGTAGTATGGTGGTGTAGGGATCAGATCCATAAAACATATGAATGAAGCTCTTCTGGCCAAACAATCATGAAGAATGTATGGGGAGGAAAAAGAGTGGAACAAAATATGGAAAAAAACATTTCATTGATTTACCCTTTGACTGGATTACTAAGGAGTAGTGTCGAATTGTAGGGTCTAAAATTTGGAACAATATCATAAAAGGTAAAAAGGTGGCAGCCAAAGGGAGTAAATGGAAGCTTGGAAATGGATGTAAAATTATTTTTTGGGAAAACCTATCTCCTTTTGATAAACTATTATGTATGTATCTAGAATTGTAGAATCTTATGAATAAATGCAAAGAGTCCTACAGTTCCACGGTTAGAGACTACTAGACAAGTAACTATTGGTTGAATTTGAATAGTTTAATTAATAAAGCTCTATATCCCCCAACAAATTATTGAAAATAATGAGGAAATATTAATTTGGGGGTTGGAATTTTATGGTAATTTTTCAATCGCTTCAGCCTAAAAAATTCAAATCTAGTCATCTAATGAGTCTTTTTTTTGGGCTAAAGCGTAGAATAAATATCTTACTCCAAAAGTTGAAATTTTCTTCTAGTTGTTTATCCATAATAGAACCCTTACTATTGAAAATATTATGAAGAGGAGATTCTATATCCCTAATAGATGTTGTCTCTGTTGTAAGGAGAGTTGATTAACCACCATCTCCTCCTAAATTGTTCCTACTCTTTACAGATCAGGGAAGCTTTGTTGCAAAGATGAAATGTTTTATGGGTGTTTCCTAGTACTATCTAGGAGTTTTTCCAGCAATGGATTTTCCCTAGTCGGAATAAGAGATCCAATCTTGTGTGGAACATGGCTACTCCCCACCTCATTTAGAATATATCCAAGGAATGTAATAATAGGATCTTTAGGGATAAGAAAAGGTTGCACATTATTCTAGCAAATGTTATCTTTAAGAGTATTCACGAATAGTTTTTTTGCAGAATAAATCAGATTTAAGTTTGGGGATGGATGTTGATTGTTGGAATATTAGCCTGATAGATTATAAGAAATAGGAAAGGGACAATTTCTGCTATTTATCTTCCCTGGGGACTGGGTTAAGATTAATTTTGATGGTGCGACCAAAGGAAATCCATGTAAATCTAGTTGTGGGGGTGTCATTAGAGATTGCAGGGGTAATTTCATTGCGCTGATTATTTTTCCTATTGGAATTCAATATACTCATATGACTGAGGCTCTTGGGGTCTTTTACTCTATTACCCTTGCAAAAAATTTAAATTATCGTCATGTTTGGCTCGAAGGTGACTCGCTAAAAATTATAAACTCTCTTAAAGGAAAATCTAAAGTCTCATGGGCTATATCAAATGTGATTGATAAAGATAAAGGTACATTGGATTTATTTAATCATTTCTATATAGCCCATGCCTTTCGTGAGTCCAATAAAGTTTGTCACGTGTTTGGTAATAAAGGGGTGGCTCTTGATTCTCTTATGTTGTCACACCACCTAATGAACCTTAATACATATGTCATTAGTCTTATTAATTTTGACAAGACTAATAGAAAAGAGGGAAGATTTAAAATTATAATGATGGAAAGATTGATGAGGGATAAAGACATCATTATTTATGGTGGTGGTTGTAAAGAGGTGATGTGTCATAAATTCTACTTTTTCTCACACACTTTTTGGGTGATTAGTTTTGTCTATCTCAAAATTTGGTTCGTGGCTTTCTTGTTCCTGTCTATGAACACTATTCTTGTGAGAGTGATAGTGATGAGAGGCGATTTGAACCGAGAAAATCCTGTGAACTGTTTGAAGCTAAAGGAGGACCCTTATATTTGGAGAAAGCTTAGGAATGGTCAGATTACACCCTACCTGGAGAAATTGCATGGATACGACAAAGGGGTAACCCAAAATTTCATTGTGGGATGACAGCATGACTCTGTGACAATAGATGTGAGATGCATTGATCTTAATATGGACCTTATTCCAAAGGTAAATGGTCTTCCGATGACTGTTATTAACTTTTATAGAAATATTTTTTGTCTAAAATGGCAGTTAATAAATTTCCTAAGACTATGATTGAGAAAAGTGGGATTGTGAAAAAGAAGGGTTTTTATGTTGTGGATTCTATAACTAAGTTATGGTGAAAAACCCTTGTTGTTTTAATAGAGTATATTACTATGGAAGGGTGTTTCACTCATGCCCAATCTCATCATTTTGTGCTTTTAAAATTTTTCTGACATAAAGATTATATATCTTTTCCTTTTTACCTTTATAATTCCCTATATCATAGTCTGGTTGACAATAGGGAGGATTCTAGTAAGTTGGTTCTTAGGGTCTCATTTTGTTGATTTATGAGTTCATGAGGGATAATATCCTTGTTAGCATGGGTACAAAACCTAAGGAAAAAGGATGGATGCCAGCCCTAGTTGGGGAAGGCTAATAAGTCTACATAAAAAGAATTAAAAATGTGGACTTCGTGGCCAGGAATGTGGATTCCCTGTCCTCGTGTTTGAGGTCCAAGAAAGATGAGATAGTAAATTATTCGATGGACTCAGAGGATGAAGATTCAGAGGATGTTGCATCTAGGAATGATGATTCTAAGTTCTCCTTGTATACTATTAAGAAGTCTGAAACTATGGCGGAGGAAGGATTATGATATCCCTTACATGGCTAAAGAGTTTGCAAAAGTAGAGGAAAGGAAGAAAGATAACAATGTGGAAACTAATGAGAATGAGATATCTTTGGGTATGGGGGATTTTTCTATTAAGGAGGATTATACTATTGGGTTTTTACACATGACTAAATCCAAAACCCTTTATTCCTTAAGGAATGACAATTGGTGCTACTAGGAAATAAAAAAGATCAGAGCGTAGTACAATCAAATGGAAATTGATCTCCAAAATCCAGAGGACAAAGTGAACTACAAGGTTAAAGGTAATGATAACTCTTAGTAAGTTTGTGCCCCTCTCATGCTGCTAAATAAAATTGAATGTATAGAGAAATTGTTGGAGAATATGTTGGAACATTCCAGGGAGGGAATGAAAGCTTCGGCTAACAACTTCACAATCTTGGTAAAAATTTTGGAGGACCCTGATAATAGTAAGCCTCCTTATTCCAAGGGTAAAGGTTTGAGGTCCAGAATTAGAGCTAAGATAGACTGAGGTTGATGTAAAGATGGATGAAACCCTTCGGGGTCTTAAACAATGGTAGTAGTTTTTTATTTCTATTTCTTGTTTTTTCATTTTGGTTAGGGTTGTTCAATTTTTGAGTTGTTCCTTCATTTCCCTCTTGTTTTTCTTTCCCTGTCTATTTTTGTTGGACTGAACTCTTATTCTTCTCTTTTGTTCTCTCTGGGTTTTGGTCCCTGTAAAACCTGATTTTGCTTTAATTTCAAAACACTTGAAAGAATAGTCAATCACTACATCATCCTCAATTTTTTGGTATAAATTATAGAAAAAATAAATTATAGTTTTAAAACTCTAATCAAAAGGGAAATTATTTAATCTCCTCATGGACTAATATTGAGCGACAAAAAATTATCTATAGGATAATCATTATGTAGCATTTTTTTTCTTTCATATATGACCCTTTATTTCTTGTACCAAAACTAAAAAAAACTCAAATTTCCTTTTTGTTTTGTTTCTTCTTTATGTATCTATATCTTTATCTAAAGGATCCTAGGAATTTTCATGTTCCTAAGATACTTTCAGTTCTTTTTAATTTATGGATACTGCTTCAAACTTAAAACTTAGTTCCAAGTTTCAAGCTCCTCCTAGATCTCAACTCTCTTTATTTACCACTATTTCCTTATTTATTTTATTTTTTATTTAAAAATATTGAGGTCCTTATTAGAAATTTGAATCTATTTCCAAGTTCATAGTTCCTCTTGTTCCTTCAATTTAGCTATTCCTCCATCCTACTTGCCTCTAAATTTACTCATTTATGATTTAAGGAATTTATGATCATTCATACCTAAATGCTCTATCTCAATCATTACCCAAAGATTAGCTCAAAGTTTTAGTTTGGGATGATTCTCATTATTTTCCTTAATTAGCTTATTTCTTACTTAGTTTCCTCAGGCTAGCTTTTATTTTAGTTGACTTTTGGGTAAAAGAAAAATAAGTTGTCACCCTTTTACAAACAAAAATGTTAAGCCGGAAGTGGAGTGGGGGGGATTTTCAATTTCTAAGATTTTGGGGGGAGAGGATGCAAATGATCCTGATGACCATGGGAAGGATTTCTTTCAGTTGGCAGTCTGTCCTTTCCCTATTCTACCGCTTGCTGTGGTTTTGGGTAAGGATAGTGAGGATGGGGTTTTCTTGGCCCCTATATTTTTCGTTGGCCCTACAGGTTTTTTTACGGTGGCTCACTCTATTTGTAGTCTTGAAGGGCTTCTTTCTCCCTATGGAAGCATTGGATGGACGATGCAAACCTGGTATTTGGGTGTCCTACATTGGCCTTTTTTGGGGGCAAGTTGGAGGACGATGGTTGTTGTGTGGTGGCCCTTTTGGGGTCCATTTGCCTTGGTGGTGTTTTTTTCTATGGGTTGTGTCCAGTTTACTTGGTTCATTCTCAAGAGGTAGTTCTCTGTGTCGAGCAGGTTGAAGATGCTTGCAATGCCTTCCTTTACATCTGTCTATGCTGGTGTTTGGGTTTATTCGAAGGGAGAGCACCTGTGTATGGTGTCAGTGCTCTTAAGAACAAGGGTGGGAGGTTGTCTCTTCCCCTTGCACTCCTAGTTTGTCCTCTCTGGGGTTGTGCGGTGTTAGATGCACTCATCTTCTGGGATAGCATTTATTTTGTGAGGTTTCACTATTGGAAGGCTATATTGAAGTTGACCTACATTGTGGGTATTATAGAGGAGCCCTTTTTTTCGGTGTGCTCCTAGCTACGACACGAGTGATGTGAAAGAGGGCCTCTCAAGGGGAGTGGTCTAGAAGGCTGCCTCTATGATCAAGGGCACTATTCTCTATTCTGGTCTTGATGGTCGTCTCTTTGTTGAAGGGAACTAGCCTCCTATGGGGCATTGGTGGCTTATTGTCCTGTGGAGTTTTCTACAGCTCTATTTATGTTGTTTGGTAGTGGTTTCTCCCTTATCTGGTGGTTCCCTGTTGCTATTGCTTATACAAAGATGGTTTGTCTCTCCAATTTTTTGGGGAGTGGAAGTGGTTTATGAGTTACTTAACCTGGCTGATGATATAGTTGGGATGACCAGGGTTAGAAGACGTGATATGATGTGGAAGAAGAGCCTGGGGTGTGCTGCTCTTTTCCTAGATTGGTGGTGGTGTTTTCTAGTTGTCATTCTAATTTTTGGGATCCTACTATAGTGGTGGGGTGCTTATTTGCACCAGATTCAGTTGGATAGGCCTTGGAAAGTTTGAAGGATGAAGATTTTAGCATAAATTAATTATGTTGTTTTCTCTGGCTGGGCTGGTACTATGAGTGGGCTGGCATCTCTCTTTGAATGTCAGTATGGTATTAGCATTTTTAGAAGTTACTATGTTGGAAGATACTGTTTTCTTTAGCTTCCCCTTTGTCTTTAGGAGTCTTCCCATTTTAGTTAGCTTGGAGCGGTTTCTTTATTTTTTTGGTGGCCATTCGTATGCTAGGATTTTTCAAGGGCACGATTCGGCCTGTGGTTTTTGGTTAATGATTGCAGCTAATTTTGGGGCTGGTTGGTTGGCTACTAGGGTGGTTGGATTCATTATGCTCTTCTTTTTCTCTATCATGGTTCCTATAGAGGTGGATGTTTCTTCTATGGAGGTTGAGATATGTTTCATGCTGGAGAAGTTTAGGTTTGACTTGTGGGTTCAGCCTTCCTTTGACTGCTTGGGCATGGATGGGAGTTGGGATGGCCTCCCCCTCTTGAAACTCTATCCCTACCCCACTACTATAGAGATGGGCTACTTTCATATTGAGGTGGAAAGGATTCTTGTGGGGTGGTGGTGGTTTTTCTATTGGGGGACATTTTCCCTTTTCCTTAGTTTGATCTGGTTTCTATTGTTTACCCCACTCTGTGGGTTGTGGGTAGTATTTTGCTTTGCTCGCAGGGTGCTATCAAAGATTCTTCCTGACACCTGCATTGTAATCTCTCTGGTGTCCTATTGTAGTCCCATGCCACTTCTTATGGTGCTTATGCTTTCTTCATAGCCTCTTGCTATGAGTTTGTTTCGGGTTAGCCCCCTTGCTTGGCTGCTTTATTAATAAAAAAATTGAAAGGTTAACAACACCAAAACTGTAAAACTTCAAGGGCATAAAAGTCACATTTCTGTTGAGAATTTGAAGATGATATTATATGATGAAATGGGTGAAATAGGATGAGTTTTTTGCCTAATTTTTTTTCTAAAAAATTGAAAAAAAAATTAATATGTTTTTTGATATTTTAAGGTCTATTTTTTATTTCCTGAAAAATACTACAAATAGGGGGTTTACTTCCTGCAAAATCATTATAAGTAAAACATTATTTTTTCCTCCAATTTCAGAAAAATTTTAGATGACAGGTATAGCTAGTGCAGAGAAATTTTTTTTTTCGATCTATGTTTTTCCCATTATTAGTATTCAAAGTCAAACTTACTTGAAATAAATAATTTTTGTCTCCCGACACTTTTCCTCTATCAAAACTATATGAAAAAATAAATAAACCACATATTGTTGAAGAGGACTCTCTTCTTTAGTGTTTTATATGATTTTAAAAATTTTATGAATTGATTTAGCATTTTTTATATTTTGTGAATCAACAACTTCTCAAAACTTAATATACCTACATGTAGTTTTTAGAGATTTTGTTCAACATTTTGTATCGGAAACAATAAAAAATTTATGTCTACAATCGTAGTTCCGACATCTAGAAAAGGTTACTTTTACTTTTTTGACATTTTATATTTTGAATAGAGACAAAACAACAAAAGTGCAAACTTCTTGTTTTTTGATGTTTTGGGGGGTTTGGCTGCCAACATTGCAATATTTTTTGGTATTTAAAATATCACAAGGACTGGGCCAAGTGGGACTTGACCAATTCCCACTCGGCCTAGTCTATTGGGCCACTAGGCACCACTTGACGTCTATGTGGACTTAGTTGTGTTAGACTCGACCGAGTTTGATTGAGCCAATTCTGACTAGGCCAAGTCTAATTGGGTCGAGTTAGCCGAGTTAGCCTAAAAGGCGATACTCAACTAAGCTTTTACCCCTTTTTCATCATTTAAAATAAAATTCCCCCTTCCATATTCACTATTTTTGACATCATGATCTATGATTTCATCATATGAACTATGAGTGTCAACCTAAAATAAGTATTATAATTCCATATTTTACTTTAATCCTCAACTCTCATACATAATTATTTTTTCTCTCTATATAATTTTTCATTGTCATTCATAGTCCTCTTTAGGTATCAGAATTCAAGTGGATTCTAAAACCTACCTAATTTGTTTTATTCCTCTAAAACCTATCTCCCACTGAAATTAATAATTTCAAATTACATTTATCACAAGTCCTTGGATCTAATAGCTACCTACAATTTACTCAGATGTTAATGGAACCTCACTTGAGTCATCTCTTGCATCATTGTATATTTCCTTTGAATAGTTTCTAATCCTCTAAATTTAATGGAACCTCACTTGACTTATCCTTTTTACCATTGTTGTTTTACTTTAAATAGTTTATAATCACTTATTCCCACCTCCCACCTCTTCATCTCACTTAACTTTCACATTTTCCTTTTGAGGTTCAAAACCCATTAATAACCTCTTATTAGCATCTATATTCCTAAATTCTTTTAAGGAATGGTAATTATGATTGAATAATTGAAAATTTCCTAGTGTCTACACTTTATTTCCTATATTTTGAAACATATTTTTCTTTTTTGGATATGGTTGAACAAGTAAAATCCTTAAAGAACTTAATAGGTTGTATTATCTAATCTAAAATGTATGATAACATTGTTAGTAAGGTTCTTGAAAAAATAATTGAGAAGGATAAACAAGCATATGTTTAGAAATTAGAGAGAATAATTGATAGAATGAAGTATTAATTATAGTCATTATATAAATTATTAAAGATTAATTGAATATGATAGGATGTATATGGTATAAACTTAGGTAATATTAAACTAGAGTATCTCCATGAAAATAATTTTGGTGAGAGACCTACAAATTGTTCTAGAATAAATTTTAACTTTGGATTAAATTATAGAGTTTTTTATTAAGGGAAAATATGTTTTCAAGGGATCCTAAAACCCCCTACAAGTAGGTGTTGACAAAAATTTAGAACACTCAAATAAAAAGTTGAGGAAAAATAACTCTACAAACTAGTAGCCCCAGATATAACATAGAAATAAATAACCATATAAAAATCATTAACTATAACATAAGACTAGGAAAAATAGAAAAAAACATAATACAAATGGTCTTTATAGGTATCCATAACCTTGAACATACAACCAAGGTTTATCTAGGCATCCTTAATCTAATCAATGGAAATTAAAGGGTCTCATAACCATATTTTATAGCCTCCTAAAGAAAAAGGAACTAAAGGGAAAAATCTCAACAAACTACACAACTAAGAACCTAAGGAAACTCTTACTCCTGTAAAATTATCCATGTATACAATTGAACTCCACATCAATAGAAGCCAATACCAACTCAAAATTAAAGAAAAGAGAAGGAAAATCAAAGAGCTGATCCAACTTCCTAACGAAAGAGAACTCGACTTCCATAAAAGTCCCCTTCACATCAATAGGAAATGTAGTCAGAGAATAAAAAAATATTGTTGAAGAAACCTAACATAGTGAGAGGAGAAGGAAGTGAATGAACACATCAATAGTCAAAAACTTCAAATAATCATATACAACCTCCACAATAAACATATAAAATAATATTCAACAAATACTTGCACCAAAAATAACCAGTAGGGGAAAGGAAACCCAATAGAAAGATAGGAAGGGGAAGGAAGTGAGTACAATAAAGCACAACCTTTGAAACTGTACACATCCTTTCACATCCAACATCAATGAAATAGAGAGTAAAGAACCTAAAACAAAACTAAATAAAATGATAGAAGAAACCCAACACAAACAGAGTAGGTGCAAGGGGATGATAATATGAAAGCACATCCTCTCAAAATGCTCACACTGAATAAATTTTATCAACACTGCAACCAAGAACCATCCAACACCTTTATAAAAGAACAAAATAAGGGAAGAACAAGATCAAGGCATATGGAGGAGGAATAAGAGAACAAGAAAAACCACTTAAAATGATCTCACCCCGTAACCAAAAATACCACCACCACATATATTTCTTTGAAATGAGAAATATTTAGGGAAATGAAACCCCAAAATAGAGAGGGGACATTTGAATGGTCAAAATCATAAAAAATTCTCCTCTTAATAGATTCAACCACAACAATCACTACCAAATCTACAACCAAGAACCTAAAAAACCCAAAGAAAGATACTTCCTTATAATGCCAAGGAGGAGACCTAGAATGTCAATGTCAAAAACACCTCTCCATCAACACCACAAGATATAAAACAATTTCTCTAAAAGACATAAGCCAAAAAAAGGTAAAGAAAAAAGAAACTAAAGCCACATGGCCTTCTTTACAATTCATAGATTTTTATCTTCATAGAGCTATATAGGCACTAAAGCCCTATTTTTTGAATACACTCTAGATTTCAAGATGGGGGTTAAATTAGCATAAGCCAAAATTGGACGTAAAGAATCCACACCCTTGCATATTTACTACATGAAACATTAACCAAATATTTAATTGAAATAATAACACATGAAAAACAAGATTTTTATGCATGGAAATACCAAACAGGGAAAAACCATGGTGAGCACTTTCCCAAGAAGATAGTAGGATCTCACTACTCTAAAAAGGCTCATTACCTTCAAATCACCAAGACAGATGGAATCTTACCACTCCAAACTTGCATAGAAAGGCTCACTTCTAGAGTAGAAAGATATAGAATGAACTTGTGCACCAAAGATACACTGTCAAAGGTGTATTAAAATCTCCATAGTAGATAAAATGACTCTCCTAAAAATGTATCTGATATGCACAACTCTCTCACCTTGTTTCTACATTCAATTCTCTATTTTTTGCTCTTCACAAAACCTGCCTTGAAATTTTCACTTGGTTGGTTTGATTACAAACATACATCATTTGGCCAAGGTGTGAACTATACTTATTTATAAGAGAGTCAATAAGGTCATCCATGTCAAAAGGATATTATAATTTAAGATACAAGTTAGCCAAGACAATTGTAAAATGCAATAGGGTCCTATATCAGAAGAATCCAGACCAAAACATAGAATGGACTCAACTAGATAAGAGATAATAATTAAATGCATAAGAAAGACCTAATTAAAGAAAAATGATCTACTCCAAAAGATAGAGGGACCAAAAAGATCTAACACATATCCTAACAATAGATCTTTAATTACTGGAAAAAATTTCAAGACCATCTTAAATATGTAGTTATATTTCCCAAGAAACCACTTATCTTGTCATCTAAATCCGAACCTCCACAAGAAATGGTGAGACCCATACACCAAATCATAATCCATGTCACTTACCAAAAGACCATGTTAGAAGCTATCACAACACATTTATTGACTACTGAAATAATGAAACCAAACTGTAACACTTGCTAAAATTGTTTCTAGATCACCATAAGTAGTTTTTGGATCACCAAGAAACAACATAACCAAGACCAAGACCTAAATATCATACAAAATATATCTTCATACCTCCAAAAATTATTTCCATATATGAATCTTTCTAGAAGGAAAAAATGAAGCACTATCATCAAAAATTGTAAAAATCTTATCTTCAACTATGTACCACTTCCTCTAAAACCCCGAAATTCAGACCACATAGAGTTCTGAACCTAAGAATACAACATTGATGCACAAATAAATACCTCTTTTTTAGGAACATGGAAATACCAAATATTTTCTACCACAAAAATGTGTAAACCACAAAACTTCCAACACCTTCATCTTATAATGTTTGATATCAATGAAAATAAGAAAATAAGCTAATAAATTTATTTTTCCAAAAATCTCCCTGTTTGTCATTAATGTAAAATAGCTACCAAAATTTGTTATGTTTCATTTACTATCATGGGGAGTTGAAAAAGGCCAGAAGTAAAATCATAAAAACTTATACCAATACCCAAGAATCTATATATTCTTAGGGTATATTTCTCTTAACTTCTTCTCGATTTGCACAGTCAACTAACAATCATCCATAGTAGAAACTAATAGATTATTACGATATTCAATATCAATCATCTTGTTCACATTAGCATCAAAATATGATAACTTTCCTTAACTCCCCACAATCAAGGTCTTCCACCTAGGGCTCAAATTGTTACTGAATAATTTGTGGGTGGCCCACTGGAAGATTCCATGTCTCCTCCCCCTCTGATTTTGACTATATAACTGCTAACAATTGGGGAGTCGACAAGGGGTTCACCTAATATGAAAAGACCAAACTCACAACTAGAAAGGCTATTGTTTGGTCTCCACCTCAGCCTTCATGTCACAAACTTAATTTTGATGGTTCTGTCTACGGAGGGCTCCATGCGGGTGGTGGTATCATTCATGATCACATGGGGAGAATGGTGGCTATTTTTTATGGTCCCCTTCACAACCATACTTTTAACCAGGTTGAGGCTATGGGCCTCCAATGGGGGCTGAATTTTTCTATTAGCCTCGGTTGTACTAGCAATTAAATTGAAGGGGAATTTGAAATTATCACTGAGTCTATTCAAACTCCATGGTTGGATGGAAAGCTGACCCCATTCTATCTGACATAAGAGGTTTGATGGGATGAGTTTATATAGCCAACTCAGGAACACTTATAAGGATGGTAACTTGGTTGTGGACTCCATGGCTATTGCTGGTTTGCATCTAGATGGGTTAAAATGTTGGAGGGTTGTCACTCATCTTCCCAAGGCTACTCAGGACCTGCTTAGGTGGAAAATGAGTGATGCCAACATCGAACTCCATGATGTTTAAAAATTGGCTCTTGGTTTGAGCACCAATGGGTGGGCCTCAGTGCTCATTCAATACTACTGGTAGTGCTAGTTTTGAAATGCCACATGAATTTCACTGGAGGTTTCTTCATTCAAATAGGGGGTTGACATGGCTGGGCTGCATCATGCTACCTTTTTGTGCCATTATTATACTTATTGGCTTCTAATGCACGTGCAAATTATAGAGGATTACAAAATATTTATGGTGGATTTTAATTATGGCTTTTCCATTTTATAATGTTGTTCCCATGTGTTGACCCCGGTGGTGTCTCTGGCAGTGATTTATGAGGAAAAGGGGTAAAAGCACAAACTTGTGTCATGTTTCAGGACCACTTATCAGCATAGCTAAATTTGAGTATTTTTAACTAAAAATTAATTTTTGTCAAACATATGGTCTAGCTAGATTCATTCTAGCTAAGCTAGATAAGTGGTTAAACTTTTCCTATCGGAAATATCTACTAAATGCATGTTTTATACCAATTACCAAAGAAAAAAAATTATTTTAGAAAAATGATATATCAATAACCCCTGCTCTTTTTAATGATATTATTAAAAGTATAAAAAATACAATTTTGTAGAGTTCAGAGTCAAGATTATTGTCATATAAATTTTATAGTAGTTTGATTAGATCTAATATATTGTAATTTAAAAATACAAGTAGGTATTTTAACATTTGAGAAGATGTTGCTTCAAATTGAAAAAAAAATTGTAAATCATATTAAAAAAATTAAAATTTATATTTAACACTAGAGTAGAGAGTCCTATTCAAGAATATGTACTCTTTTTCTGAATGGTGTAGATTTGATAGGGGAAATTTGGCAGGAGATGAAAACTGTCGATTTCATATAAGTTCAACTTTGAGTAGTTATACAAGGAGAAAATATACATTGAAACCCAATATTTCTTCTTTTCTGCACTAGATATACATTTTATCTATAACATATTTCAAAATTAGGGGGAAAATAGATTATTTGCATTTACTTGTTTGGTGGGAACTAGACCCCAGATTTTCAGCAGTTTTGAACCATTAAAAAATGGACTTCAAAAATTTAAAAAACTATGTCAATTCTTATTCAAATTTTTTTTTAAAAATTCTACACATAAACTTCATCCATTTTTACACATTTCATCAGTTTACATCATACTTAAATTCTAAATACAAATTCCACTTTTATGTCATTAAAACTGAATAGTTTGCATGTTGTGGTCATTTTCCTTTATAAACGTGTGACATAGGTTTGTACTTTTACCCAAAGAGCAATTACTACCCTAATTATGTCTCTCATAGTGAAAAGACTTTTAGGCTAAGTTGCGGCTTTCACTTCACCTTTTTTGCAACTACCTTTCTTTCTACCTATGCTCTAGTTTTAGTGGTTTCGTGGGTGACTGCAATTACTAGGCTACAAGAAACTCACACTTGCCTAAGTTTTGCGTGTGGGTTGTTTTCATTGTTTGTGTAAAAATGGGTGGTGACTTGCATAGGATCAAACTATAAAAAATCAAGGAAGAGTTTTCCTCTTACCCCATGGTGATGTACTTTTGCAAAGAGGGAGTGATTCTTCCAAAACCTAATGGGCCACAATGAAACGATATGATAGTTTGTGAAGACCTGTAATGAAAGGAAGGTCACCATTAATGGGATCACTTTCAAGATTAATGAGGAAGTCATCTGCAAAGCTATGGGGATGCCTACGATGGGATGGAAATGGAAAAAAAATTGCTAAAACACAGGAAAAAATTGACTTTGTTGAGTTTTTTTAGAAATGAAGACAAATAAGTGTCTAAGAATGGGGGTTATAGAACTTCAGACCTTCCTGAATTCTGGCCAAAAATGTGCAAATTGATCATCAAGTACTTCACACTAGAGGTTTGGTATGGTAATTTCTATAACCACCATTTTCCCTTCTTAAACCATCTTTGGCACAAAATTCTGATTTCTTTACCATTTTACCTGTTACACTCTTTAGTATCTAATGTTGCTGATGTGAATGAGGCTATCTCGTTGGGGAAAAAAAATTGTTTACCTTCACCAGGGGTTAATTCTTAGAATATACGACTTTCATTGAGCCCTCTACCCTCCTCCCACAATTGAAGTTACCCAAACTTCCCAATATCCTTTGTCACCATCAGTCTCCCTCAATCAGGGCATCCCCATGCCCTCAGGTTCTATAGGTTTCTCTACCCTAACTGCCATTCATAATTCATCTGAAACCCACCCTACTCCTAGCTCTCAGGCTTGTTCAAGACATGACCTAACCCTTGAATACTCCTCTCAGCAACCCCCCAAAAAGAGAAAAAAAACTACATTAGCCTAGAATTCCCATAGGCTTCCGACCCCAAACCCAACACTACTCCCTGCTCCTCCCGTCTGGCTAAGGAGAAGGGTAAAAGAGATATGAAATAGTAGTTAAATCATGAGGATTCCTTGGTGGGATGTCCCATCCGGGAAGAGGCTAATAATTTCTCTGACCAAGAGGAGGGTAAAGATAACAATCAAACTACCTTGATAGACTAGTGTAAGGAGGACAATGGCCCCACTAATGAGAAATCCAATATGGCTGAGAGTACCAATTTTTTTATGGGTGGCTACTTGGTGGGAAGAATCAAATACTAGATTTGCTCATCTAGAGAATACGATGGCCAAAATTAATGGGGACTTGGATGACACCAACATGATATTTTTTGATTTCAACAAGTTTTCCCTTAAGGTTATGCATGCTTCATCAACAACCCTCTGTCTGTTAAATGATAAGTCCTTTAAAGGGGAGGAGTCTATGGATGGCAATCCTGATCTCTTCAAGCTCCTGAATGAAGAGTGGGCTGACCTATTTCTTTCTAAGCACTTATGGGAGAGAAAATGACTCTTCTGCTGGACCGGGGTGGTGCTATGAACTGAGGTGATGCTGACAACAAGCCCTATGGTTGGGCTGGTTTTTTATTTTAGTTTTAAGTTTAAAACTTTAATTATGTTTATTATCCTTACATGGCATGGTTTACTCTTTATGTTGTTTAAACTTGACACTCTCTTCTTGTGGGTTTTTGAAACTAAGTGTTCGTGCTATAACATTTTTTCATTTTGGTTTTTGATAGAGGTGGATGGTTTGATATGCCATGCTACTGCTTTCTAGGAAGAATTAATCTTTTGTTAATTCTTATCTAGTTAGCTATTTATTTTACCTTGGGCCAAAACCCTCTTGTTGCTGTTTAATTCAAAAACATCTAGCACTATAATGTATCTTGATCATAAAATTAAGTATTTTTTAACCACTTCTCTAAAATCATAGAATTTCAAGTAATATATTCATCTCTCTTCCTCTTTGTTTCATCCAATAAAAGTTGTTACTCATTTATTTTGTTACTTTCTTTTTTTGTATGCATATCTAAAGATAACATTTTTTTCATAGCATCATTTAACTAAGACTCAATGGATTTAATTTTCTTTTTGAATCTTTCTATGGCCTTTGAGCAATGAACACAAAAATTGTACAAAGTATCCACAATCTTAAAATGTCTTTTAAACTACTCTATTTTCTGAATGAATTTTAGCTGAATTTTTCTAGACTTTCCAATCAATTTAACAGTCAATTAATCTTCTCAAAATTCATCCTCCTCAATGCTAGAAATGTATGCAACCATATTTTCTCTCATTGCCTCAAAAATTTCCTCTAGATACACATCAAAAAGATCATTTATACCTTTTTTGTTCTATTTTACTTATTTCTCTATCCCTGCAATAATATTATCCTAGTCATCAAGACAAACAGGAAGGAATATATCTCCAAACTCCTCAATCCTTCAAACAGGCATAGCATAAGAATTAACTTTTCAATAAATAGATTATTATTATCTGTTAAAACTAGAGAAGTAGTATGCTCCTAAACACCATCACTCTATACACCAACACTTGCAATTCCATAAACTTTACCTATATCTTTATGTTCTTCTTCTTCTTCCTTATTTTCAATAGAAATAGTTCTTGGAGTGTAGGAGAACTCTAGATACATTCTTCATAATTTATTCTTTTGTATAACTGAGGACGATGCCTGCATTAACTTGTTGTTTTACACTTACCTTTTCCTTTATCAACAACAATAGATTCTTCTTCCATAACCTTGATGTTGTTATACTTTTGTTGAATAGGTTGAATATATGAGAGGGGGGTGAATCAGTTATTCCCACACAAATTTATAAAAATTTATCTACATCTTTTAATACTTACACAATTCCAATAATAACTAAACATTTGTCAGTATAGCACATTAAACATCGACAAAAAATATAAACATAAAATGCACAGGACCATCGTAATAGAGAATACCATATTTTAAGTGGAAACCCAAAGATGGGTAAAACCATATAGAAACTAATTCTCATGAAATGTAAAAACATCTATTAGGGTGAGACTAAAACGTGATTTGATACAAAGACTAACTTCCAGAAGTTCTCACTACAAGAAGGCTCATTGTTGATCATTTTAGTACCAA
The DNA here is from genome assembly GCA_018584345.1 of Thuja plicata. Classification (NCBI taxonomy): domain Eukaryota; kingdom Viridiplantae; phylum Streptophyta; class Pinopsida; order Cupressales; family Cupressaceae; genus Thuja; species Thuja plicata. Next base: position 4,085,071 of record MU227475.1, on the reverse strand, counting down.
TATAAGAGGCTCACTACCAATACAAGTGCTCATTATCAATGTACAAGGGCTCACTTTGAGAAGATATAAAAATGAATAGAATATACTTCTAAGGCCTACAAACTTTTCCGCACAAACACTGATCTCCTTCACGTGAATTTGTAGTCACTTTTCATATGCTTCACAAATATGACACACATACATTCACTTGTATATTCATGCACATATATCACTTTCTTATGTTCATGCCTTACTTATACAATACCATGAGATCTGCAAGGTCAACCACATAATTTGAAATAGATCACACCAACAACATTCCTAAGGTGGGAAGGAATGAAATGAGGACCGCCTCAACCAATACAATATACCATGCTAAACAACACCATCTCCAAGGTATATGGTTCCAATGGTTATGATAACAAAGATGGGACCTAAAATACGTCCACATAGGTTCAAGCAAAACATCTACCATTGGTGAGGTCACAAAGAACTTCAACTGATATCTAGATACTCCAAATGATACAATAAATATCAGTGCAAGAAAACTTCTCCCCATTTGAAACAATGACAAAGGGCTAAGAAAAACTCCCCCTTACTAAAACACTATGTTTCTCCTAAGAGGAAGCCTCCACACACAAATCCAGTAAGATATAGCTATGGAAAGTACTAGATCAATGCACACACCGGTGCAACCAATGAGCACTAGGAAATGAAAGAACCCCCAACTTCCCTCTGAGATACTCAAAAGTGTCTTTATAGAAAGGTTTGGTGAATATGTCTACAATTTTCTCATTTTTAGGTACATACTCTCTTACTCTACTTTTTCTATGATAAAATTAAATATGATGTCAATGTTTTTCATTTTGCAATGCATTACTGGATTCTTTGACATACTTATCGCACTGGAATTATCACACATGATAGAGATTTGTGCATCAAAACTAATTCATATATCGTCTAATGTTTTTTTCATCCATAACACCTGAGTGCAACATGAGGATGTTACAATATACTCTGATTCAATAGTGGATAACGTTAAAGAATCCAACTTCTTTCTTTACTAATAGCCTAACTGGGATCTAAGAAAGAATGTTCTGTCATTGGTACTTATTTTGTAGTGCACACAACCTTCCCAATCTGCATCTATATATGCTATCAGTGAAAATCTAATTCTATACGGTACAATAACCCCAAAATTTCTCTCTTTTAGATATCTAAATATCCTTTTTTATTGCCATAACATGTGACTCTTTTGGTTCTTGCTAGATTCTGACTGCCAAAAAAACTAGTTACACAATATTTAGGTCTAGTAGTAGTCAGGTATAAAAAAATTTCAATCATCAACCAATACAGACTTGCATCATTTTCGGTGATTCTTCTTCCTTATTCAACTTGCTGCCAGTACAATAGGAGTACAAACAATATTTGAAGTTTCTAAACCAAATTTCTTGAGTAACTCTTTCACATACTTGGATTGAGAGATAAAAATGTCTTTGTTGTTCAGACTGACTTGCAATCCAAGAAAGAAATTTAATTCTCCTATTATTGACATTTCAAATTCCTTCTACATTTCTTCTACAAACTTATTTCACAAGTTATCATTGTTGCCGAAGACGATGTCATCAACATTCACAACAACAACTAAAATATTTTCTGAATTTACCTTGAAGTACAAATTGTTTCTGGCCCATCCTTTTCTTAATCCCTGACTAATCAAATACTTGTCCAATTTACCATACTACATTCTAGATGTCTGCTTCATCCCATACAGTACCTTCCTCAATCTACAAACATTATCAGGATCTTCTTTTGATCTGAAACCTTTCGAATGCTTAATGTATACTTCTTGCTTCAGTTCTCCATTTAAGAATGTAGACTTGACATCCATCTGATAAAATTTTACTATATTGAATTCTGCAAATGCCAAGAACATCCTAATACTTTCCATACAAGAAATAAGAGCATAAGTGTCCTGAAAATTAATTCCTTCAAACTGTGAGTAACATTTGCAGACCAATCTCATCTTTTTTCTTACAAATTTTTCATTCCCATATAGCTTGTTTTGGTACACCCATTTTGTACCTATCACATATTTTTCTTTTGATATGGGCATAAGTTCCAATAACTAATTATTTTCTATCAGATTTAGTTCTTCCTTCAAAGCATTAATCCAACTCTAATCATTACAAGCCTCTATTGTAGAGTTAGGTTCAACTACATAAACCAAACACAAAAAATAATGATCTTGTGTTTCTTTACTTCTAGTAAAAACACCTATGTTCTTATCTCTAATAATCTAATTTTCTGAATGACTCTTCTATAATACCTTGGTTTCTTAGTGATGAATGTTAGTGTCGGTGTTGTTTGAATGTTATCTTCCTCTTTCTTGTCTTCTTTTCTCTGTTCTTATACATTAGAATCATACTCAACGTGTGTTTCTGGAAACTTCTCAAAATATTCATTAACGTTCACATTCATGTTGGTCCCACTAAGAGGAGAGGATCAATTAGAAAAATCAAAACTTAAACTCTTGAAATTGAACTCACTGATTCACTCGGTAAATACTATATATAGTAAATACCCAATTCACCAAATAACATAAGCAACAATAAATCATTCAAACTTAGCAACATCAGATTAACTTATAAACACATTATTTAACTCGGTTGACACCAGATTTAACTAGGAAACCCAATTTAGGAAAACAAATTGTGGGGATTGTAACCCACAATAAAAAAAGTACCCTTCTAAAGTATGCTCGGTTAAGAACTTATCCTATTAAAGATTACAAACATATTTGCTAAATGTGACCCTGTTAGAATATTTTCCTCATATTTTTTAAGATCTTCGCCCTGTTAGAAGTGGCCTTGTTAGAGGTCTTCAAACACTCTTTTTGAATGTCACCTAAGTCTAGGTTTTATAAATAGGATGGTTAAATCCACTCTATTAATAGATTTCTCTATTACAAATATTACTAAGAAACAATAAAATTTGATCTGTAAAAATAGAAAATCACTATGCTTGTATCATATCCTTTATGCTCAATTGAATACTTGCATCACATACTCTATTTATCTCTTTCTCATATTGTAGATTCTTTAATTTATCTTTATTTTTTCCGCTTGGTAAAGGTTGTTCTTTAGCTTCTTTCTTTCTCTATTCAATTCGCTAGTAGCCTTACACTTTGTGTAATTCTCATCCTTCCTATAGACATAATTTGGCATCTTAATCTTCCTTATTTCATTTTCCTTCCTTTGTGCTCAACCGTTTGATCATCTTCTTCATATTTCTCAACTGGGTAAACCATATCACATTTACCTTGGAACTTGTAACTTTTCTTGGAACTATTATATTTCTATTTAACCACTTGATCTTTGCCTTAGATCTTCATATTGAATTTTCATGTTAGTAGATCTTGTAAGAAACTTCATTTAATTCATTTCCTCATCCATCTCATCATCACTTCAAATTAAATTTGATTTGATCATCATTTAATATCAGTATATTATACTCGATAAAACTTGCTTTGCAACTTGGTAACTAAGTTCTTCAGTGCTCTGTGTCTAACTCATTTTCAGTGCTCGGTAACTGTAACCGTCTCACATAACATTCTACCGACTGACTCAGTCTAGCTTGATAAAGTAACCCCTTTAGTATAAATTTATTCATTGCAGTTCCCGACTTGATCAATCAAATGTACTGATTTGATAACATCAAATGTATAGTAGAAAACAACTATAAAATCATTACTTCATCATTGTCTAATTTATATTTGTCACCCATTTAACTTCTCCTCTTAAGATACGGTAACACAATAAAAATCAATTAATAAATTCCTTGACATCAATGGCAAAACAACAAATGATCTAACCATTTCTAGAATCATGATACTTGGTATCACTCGGTCTTCATCATCTCCATCAGATATTCACCATTTAATCAACAATCTCCCTCTTTGCCATTAACAAAAACCACTATAACAATGTTATAGTAATTGATGATGGCATCTCTCAAATACATAATTGTACTCCTTCTTGATTTGATATACATGTTTCCACGTTTATCTGAATCTCCCTCTTGGATAAATTTTCTATTTCTGTAACATACATTCTAAATCTCCTTCATGAGTAAATATTAGCAATTCATTCTTCTCCGTCAATATTTCTTTGTAAATAAATATCATCAATTCATTCTTCTCCCTCTTTGACAACAATGCCAAAAATTCATACTCAAGAAAACTTGATCTAGTAGTGGATTATACCTAACATGTACTTATAAAACATTACATACCATAAATCTTTTCACAACTTCGGGAATCACCTAAAGTGTGTCATACTAACATCAATTTAGAAGTAGATATTGTAATGAAATATAAAATTGATGTAACATGCCTCATGCTCCTTAGTGAACATTGGATAGGGGAAGAACCCCTAATTTACCTCTTAGATACTCAAAATCATCTTTAGGTAGTGGCTTTGTAAAGATATCAGCCAATTTTTCTTTTGAGTTCACATATTCCAATTTCACATTCTTCTCTTGAACTTTCTCTCTCAAGTAGTAATACTTGATAGAAATGTGCTTGGTCTTTGAATGCATAACTGGGTTCTTTGGTATGTTAATAGCATTTTTATTATCACAAAAAAATATTTATCGGATTTGTGATCTCTTCTTGCATACCTTCAAGTAATTTCTTAATCCATACAATGTTTGCACAATTCATATAGCAACAACAACAACATATTTAGCCTCGATAGTAGACTGTAAAATAAAACTTTGTTTCTTTCTCAGCCATGTAACCAATCTTTCACCTAAAAAGAATACACCTCCACTAGTACTTTTTCTATCATCAACATTTCTAGCCCAATCTACATCTATGTACACTTGTAGATCAAAAGTACCTCCTTTCTTGTATAGTAAACCAAACTCTTTTATGCATTTTAGGTATCTCAAAATTCTTTTTACTACAGACATATGTGTTTCCTTTAGATTAGAAGAAAATCTTGCAATAATTCCAACAGTGTGTGCTATATCAGGTCTGCTATGAACAACATATAGTAATCTATCAATCATGGATCGGTAAAGAGTATTATTCACCTCTTGGGTCTATGTAGGATCATGGTATGCTAAAAATTGGCGATGTGAAAAAATTAGTTTTTTCGCTCATCCAAAACCGCACCCAAAAGTTTGTTGACTTTTGAGTAGGCTTGGGTGTCAGTACACCTGGCCAAGACAAAATCCAAAGCTAAAGCATTATTGGATATCTGATATTATCAGATATCAGATAATATTGGATATCTGATATTCATCAGTAACAATATATTGTTTCTCGCGGTTGTGTTAAACATTTTTGTTATGAAAATGTTGAAGCAGCCAAGCCTCTCATATCATATATCAGATAGGGATCTGATATCAAATTTTCTATAGTTAAGAGGTAAGTGAAATTTATTAGTTTCATTCTTGTTTTTTTGTTTTTGGATTGAAATTTGTTAGTTTTAAAAAAAAAAAAAGGTTTAAATGATATTTTTTATTATTTTATAAAATTGATTATAAACTAGAGTTGAAATTATAAAAACTAGGGTTAAAATTGATATTTTTTATTCTTTATTGTTTTTGAATTAGACATGGATTTAGACCAATCTAAAAAGCCTCCCAATGAATCTACGAACAATCTAGAACCACCTCAAAATAATCCCCCATCTTCAGAAGACCAATCGTTCTCAAACCCTCAACCATTATAGGATCTCATAGGAGACAATCTAAATCAGCTTAGAGGATATTAGAACACATATACGAATATCCCCACCTTGCACCCCATGTTTTCCATGCTGAACTCCATTGTTGAAAGCATGGATATACTCACAAAACAATAGAATGCTGCACTTCTTTGGCGCAAATCCATGCATGCCAATTTGATGATGGGATTGACTATGATCAAGTTATGAATCTAAATATAAAAAAACATGACATATGTAACATTTTTTTTGATCCCAAAACCGGTTTAAAAGTGGACCCTAAATAAACCAAGTTGTCAATTAAATGGTGCACAAATGATGCAATATGTGACAAATTTTTGGGGTTGCTGGTGGATGGTTTTTGATAGACCATCCTACAATAATTTGGATGTCCCATTCTATTTCATAAGAAAATTGTATGCTGAATTTGTGCTCAGTCACAAAGTAAATTATTGGAGCATGAGACAGAACCAGGGTGTAGGCTTAGGCACTCCCCAGGACAAGCCAGGGGCACAGCGAGTGAAATCCTTCACATATGTCCCCCTCTTAAGATTTTTCCACCTCCTATAGTGCATCATCCTGACATTATTGCTAAGGCCGGCTCACAGACTATTCGAGCCATTCACACCTTGAGGGATCTACTAGTTAGGTAGAGTGTGGCATTGTTCCCTCCTCATGTTGATGCTTCTTTCCCTTCCACAGCCTCCATGAGCTCACATGTTTGTGTGCCTCATACTTGTGTTATGTTCTTGGGTCCCCTAAATTATAGTGATGCATATAACTATGTCTTCAAGGTGGAAGATACTATACATCACACTACAGGCACAAAAGCACCCAATGGAGATGTGCATCAAGGGCATACATAGCCATGGACTCATACTGTTATGGTAAGAGTAAACAATTAAATTATCACATTTTATTCAATTTTAAACATTCACATTTTTAATAGAATTTTCTTATAATGATTACCCACTTAATTTTTTAAGTGTTTCATTTATGTCTAGTTGATGACAGAGGAGGAGATGGCACAGGTAGAGGGTTCCACGCTTTTGGTCATTTCATTTGGCCCTGACACTTCCATAGTACATATGTTTTAATTTACTCTTTAGTTTCCTTCTATTATAATAGTGTATACATGTATTTTCTAACTTTTATGATCATCTTATTACATATTGATGTAGGTTTCACCAGTTGCCACTGGGGGCAATGTGAGGGGGTTCAGGCGTTTGGTGTTGACAAGTGGAAGTAATTAAGTATTTTAGATTGTTTAAGCATAAATATATACGTGTCACTTGTACGTAGTCATTTTTAATTACATGTTTTATTTGATAGAGGGTGGTGTAAGATGATGTCGTGAGACCAATTCGCCATGATAGAGTCATAGGCATCTCAATTTAGAGTGATAGCCCCACAATATTTATATTTCAAAATTTATTTGTTTGTAATTTACTATCAAGTATATATTTAATATGATCAAGTCATAATTGAATGAAACTTATATGTTTGAATTTTTTAGGTTGCCCCTAGTTTGAGGGAGCTACCACACCAAGGTTTTGTGTCACTGATGACCCAACCGACATTTACTAAAGAAAGTTCAACATAGGTAAGTTTTAATGTTAATTCAACTATATTTAAAACATGTATTTGGTACCAAGGATTTAACATTAAATAGTATAAGTCGTACATCAATCTCATGTTCACAATCATACATACAAGTTGGATTTGACATTTGTGGCATTTCCCCTTCGCTACCAAGGACATATATTAGGTCTCCTGACCGCATGAGGAGACATAGAGGTGAGGTACATGAGAGTTCAATATTTTTAAAAAATTATTTATTATTGTTGACTATGATTTTAAATTTTTATTTATTATTTATAGAAACCATACAAATTAAGTAATCTAACTTGGTGTTTCACTTTTGTGTTTGAATGTAAGATGTAGCAGAGCCAGAGAGTAGTTTGAAGAGACTTCACTTTGATCATTCACAAGGAGAATAGGATGTCCTAGAAATATTTATAGTTGAACTTATTATCTTGAGATTCCATATGGCACATTTTGAGATGGCGTATGCCATATTGCATATAGATATGTTGATTTTGTAAATTTTTGGAGATGGCATATGCCACATTTTGTACAAAATTATTTCATATATACATATCTACATGTTCATTTATGATTATTTTATCTTTTTCATGTGTTCTATGTATGTATCATTTTCATATTATATCTTTGGCATGTGTTGTATGTATGTATTATTTCCATATTATGTCATTGTCATGCATTGTATTTATGTATGTATGTTCATTTTCATATTATATCTTTTCCATGTGTTGTATGTATGTATTATTTTCATACTACATCTTCATTCTCCATTAGCCATCTGGTGCACTATACTTTTGAGAGTACCAAAATGTTGATTGGAAGGTTCATGGTAGATAGGAGTGCAATTGATTAATGTTTTGTCAAATGGATTATGTTATTTAACATTTATTTTACATGTGTTTATTGGAAAGACTCCATTGTTGTGATGTTGGGATAACTAAACCTCTGATTTGGTTTTCAATTTCCTTCATTCGTACATGTTGCATGCCCACTGAGACAACCTTTGATTCTTTATATATTTGGTTTCCATTTTATTAATGTTATTATTTTGGTGGTACACCATGTTTGAATTGATTTAAAATTACTTTTCATGCTTTGTTTATAATCCTTGTAGTCAATGTAATGAAATCTCTTTACATTGTTCAAACAGTTCAACATGCTTTGTTTATTTTTGTATATTCCTTTGATGCATTTTATCAAATAGTTTAATTGGTGCAGGAGCACTCATGAAAAAACAAAGGTCCACCATGGAGCCAGTCAAATATAGAATGAGAAAATCATCCCTAAGGGTAAATTGGGGTGTATTAGAACCAATAATGGGAATTTGCAATAAAAAATACATAATGAAATGTGTTTAAGTCCCGTTAGTCGAAGTAGAGGGCTAGGACATAAAAAACATTGTAAGTTGGGTCAATAGTACCCAAAGGGTATACTTAGGATTTAGAAGTGTCTAAGAGATTCAATTGGAGTCTAGAAGTGGAATTAAATAATTTAGAATGCTTATATTTCAATAATTTGTATGTTAAGATTTTAAATATTTGAATCTTAACGGTTACTTAGTTTAGGAGGGAACTGAGCTTTAATGGTTTAATGTAATTGTAATAAAAAAAATTGATTGGATTTGTTTGATATGGTTACTAGGAATCATATTTGATTGACCTATGGTAGGGAAGAGACATAGTACAACCTGGTATAGAGATTGTACAGACTACACAAGTTTGAACAATAAAAGTGGTAGTTTTTTTACAAATTTCATGATTTTGGAATGTTTCAATGAGTCTAATTCATTGAAAATACATTAATGTGTGTTGTATAACCTCTATAAATCTATTTTAAATTCATTTGTATTGAGCTTACATTGAACTGTACCTTGACAGAGCATAGTTTGCATTGGTTTAGAAGAATGGATTGAGATTCATCCCCTTTTTGTAATCACTCTAACTTGGGTATGAATCACACATGTGTATTATAGATTTATAACACTAAATATGCAAGTAAATTCATCAAATGTTTCAGGTGATCACCATTTCATGACTGTTGCAGGGTTAAGGAATTAGGAAATGCTTGCATAGCTATTGCAGTAGCATATTGGGCCACATGAGGAGCACTTTTTATGATTGGAAGCACTTACTTATGATTAAAGGATGGTGAATCCACCTTTGGTTGGTTTTAATTTTTCTTGGAGAAGCCCTAGTTTTGGAGGGTTTAGGAACCTAATTTGGGGCTTTTGATGTTCCCACGGGTGTGAGACTAAATCCTTTCATATTTGGGTGTTTTAGGACATAATTAACTACTCTTTAAGAGAGGGAGTCTTTGGGTTAAGTTTATTATCTAGTTCCTTTTTAATTTTTCCCATTTTTGTGTATTTTTAAGGTCTTAAAGTTGTAACAACAGGGTATGGTCTAGACAAACCTACCTCTTACTTTGCATATGTTGTCAATATTGATAAAGGGTGTTTGAAAAACACCATTTGTTTTCCAAGTGATTCAGAAGTTTTTGGAGTTATAGGTTTTGGAATTCAATGATGTCCTAAAATAGTGAATTAGGTCTCCTAGCAAATTTCAAGCACTTTGTGCATTCCATATAATCTGACTCCACAATCAGTTGATTCCTTCAGAATTTGGTTGACTTAGGTCTCTTGTGGCATTAGAAACCTTCAGTCAAGTTGTTTGGTTGAAATATCATTTTGAGTTATTGCACCTTTGGAACACTTTGGTCTGACATTAGTCGGCATGTTCTTGATGCTAAGTGAGTGAAGAAAGGAATCCCCTAGCGTTTACCTAGCCAACTAGAGCTAATGTAGCTAAAAATTTGGTCCTATGATGAATGGTTTGAAAGATGCACCATTGAGTAACTTTGAACTGAGCAACACTACAATTTTTTGCACCAACCGAGATCGAGTCACCAAATGGAATCCAAGTGGAATCTCCTAGAATTGAGATATGTACTTATAGGCCTTCTGAAGATGGTCCTTATGAACTTAAAAAATATTTCATATTTCTCACAAGGTCTGAGATATAGATCTCCAAATATCACTACCCAATTGTGCTTAGTGCACCTTGGGAACACTTTGGTCTGACATGCGCTGGAACGTTCTTGATTCTATGTGAGAAAAGAAAGGTTTTCTCTAGAATTTACCTGGCCAATTGGAGCTGATGGAGTGGTTGGTTTGGTCCCATGATGAACAGTTTGAAAGATGCACCTTTGAGCAACTTTTGACTGAGCAAATATGATACTTTTTGCACCAACCAAGATCGGGTTGCCAAATGGAATCCGAGTGGAATCTCCTAGAACTAAGTGACATGCTTGTAGGTATTCCCAAGATGGTCCTTTTTCACTTCATGAATCTTTATTATCTCTCACGATGTCCAAGATATGGATCTCCAAAAATTTCTACGTAATTTGGCTTAGTGCACCTTGGGAACACTTCAGTTGGATAGGCGCCGGAGCATTCTTGATGCTACACAAGTGAAGAAAGGTCTCCCCTTGCATTTACCTAGCGAACTAGAGCTGATGGAGCTGATGGTTTGGTCCCACAATGAATGGTTTTAAAGATGCACCATTAAACAACTTTTAATTGAGTAATAATGACACTTTTTGCACCAACCAAGATCGGGTTGCCAAATGGAATACAAGAGAAATCTCCCAGAACCAAGATACATGCTTTTAGGCCTTCCTAAGATGGTCCTTGTGTACTTCATGGATCTTTGATATCTGTTATGAGGTTTGATATATGGATCTCAAAAAATCACTGCGCAATTTGGCTTAGTGCACCTTGGGAACACTTCGGCCTGACATGTGCTAGAATGTTCATGATGCTCTGTGAGAGAAGAAAGGTTTCCCCTAGTGTTCACCTGACCAAATAGAGCTGATGGAGCTAACGGTTTGGTCCCATGATGAATGGTTTGAAAGATGCACCATTAAGAAACTTTCAACTGAGAAACAATGACACTTTTTCACCAACCAAGACTGGGTTGTGAAATGGAATCTAAGTGGAATCTCCTAGAACCAAGTTATGTGCTTGTAGGCCCTCCCAAGATGGTCCTTGTGTATACTTTGTGGATCTTTGATATCTCTCACGAGGTTCGAGATATGGATCTCGAAAAATTACTGCCCAAGTTGGCTTAGTGCACCTTGGAAACACTTTGGTCTGACATGCTCCAAAACATTCTTGATGCTGCATGAGAGAAGAAAGATCTCCCCAAGTGTTTACCAACCTAACTGGAGCCAGTGGAGTTGATATTTTGGTCCCATGACAAACGGTTTGAAAGATGCACCATTGAGCAACTTTCAACTGAGCAACAATGACACTTTTTCAGCAAATGAGATCAGAATGGAATCCCAGTGGAATCTCTCAGAACCAAGCTACATTCTTGTAGGCCTTGCCAAGATGATCCTTGTGCACTACACTGATCTTTGATATCTAGCAATAGGTTTGAGATATGGATCTCCAAAATTCACTACCAAATTTGGCTTAGTGCACCTTGGGAAAACTTTGGTCTAACATGCATCAGAATGTTCTTGATGCTATGTGAGTGAAGAAAGGTCTCCCCTAGCATGTACCTAACCTACTAGAGCCAATGGAGCTGACAGTTTGGTCCCACGATGAATGGTTCTTAATGCTCTCAAATTGTTAGTGGTATGTGACTAGCAGAGAAGCATAAACTAGACACTTGATTCCCCATAACTTTTGATGGGTATTGTTTCAAGAACTAAAAATGTATAAATTAATCATGTGCCCCAAGGTGTCCCAAGTGCTATATTGGTTGAGTTCAAGGTTTGAAGGGTACTTCCTTCATTAAGTACCCCAATTACCCCTTCCAAGCCAAAGTGAGGGTTCCTGGTGTAGGGCACCTCCCTATTTCATGTTTTTGTGTTTTTTAGGGTTGTGGTAAGGTGGTTGTGTGTGTGTGTTAGAATAATATCCAAGGGGTTGAATACAGTGATAGTTTAACTTCATGATTGTAAGGGTTGTAGTGATCATTAGGTATTTTAGGACATTTTGGCTTCAAATTGTGGAATGTTTCCATTTTACGGAAATATGGGTTAGAGGTATGTTTTAGGATCTTACACATCCTATTTGGGGTCTTAGAAGTCAACATCCATCATCGAGTTGACAAACAAGGTAAAAATGTTCAAAATACAAAATGTTGCTAGCAACTTTTGCAAGAAATGATAAAATGTAGTTAGAACTGATTTAACTACCCCATGATGATTGGTATATGAGAATGGATTTTATTCTTTGATGAGGTTAATGATATTTTGGACTGAAACACTTAATTCTGACACCTTTGTATGGATGATTGAGTCCATTTTTGTATAATCTGCACTCTATCTTTGCTACTATACAGATGTGTATGGATTGGCATAGGTGATCGGGATCCATATTGGTGTAGTATTTTCTTTCATCTTCCATATGCAATAGGTATTTTATTTTGAAGTTCAGTAGGTGTTAAGTTTCAGGTTTTTGAAGGTCACTAGTCTGACAGAGACAAAAAAAGTGCTACCCAATTAGAAATGGCTCTAACCTAAAATCCCTCTATTGGAATTGTCTAAAACCATGTGGGAAGTAGGGTTAGGGTTTTTAGATAGGTATTTGGCTTTCTTTTTGGTTTTTTCAATGGATTTCACAGGCTAGAAGTGAAGCCCTATGGCTGACTGGTGAAACTAGGTGAGCCAGGATAGGGAGAATGAAGGATTTGAACAAGCACCCATGACCTTTTGGGAAAGACTTAGTGGCACTTGTAGATGAACTAGATAGTCTCCTAAATTATTTTAAGGTGGAAGGAGGTGAATCAAAGGTTGGAGACATGACTAGAAAATTTTCATGCTGACTAGTCCAGAGGCCTAATTAATAGGCTATAATCTAGGGCCTGCTAGAAAGAGGGGTTTTTGGTGCTTCTAGAGGTCAGGGTTTTGGATTCTGACAGTGTTAGGTGATTTCTTGAATATTTTAAAGTTTTTTTGTGGAGTTATTTGGATATTTTTGGAGCAATTAACCAAAATTGGTGAAAATAGACCTACTAGGAGTTGAGCAATTAGTCCTCCTGGTGAGTTAGTGGCCAATTGGATTGGTAAAGGGTCTTGGAGTGTTTGGGTGGATGAAGAATGGCCAAGAAGGTGTCAAGAAGTGTATGTGAAGTCTTGGTAAGTGTGTGAGAAGATCCTAGGTAGACAATTGGCAATCTAGGTGGAATTGTAGTGAAGGAAACTAGGCTTTTGGTTAACTAGTTGGACTAGTTGAGCTTAGAAATCTTGGAGTCTTCTAAAAACAATCTATACCTTGGAGGAGAATTTTGTAGAGAGGGTCTTAGAGATCCTATTTGGAGGAATATCCAACAAAGAACATCTATTGGATGGTTGGTTTGGACAAACAAGCATATAGGAGTGAGGAAAACCTCTAGATTGTCAAACCCTCTACATTAGAGTGGTATCAAAGCTAGAATAGCTTGAAGATGATGTATGTATAAAGGGGAGGAGATTCAAGAGGTTGAAATAATACCTCCTAAGGAAATAAGTAGGGATTCCATAGTGGTTCAATGCCTCTTCGAGAAGGATAGTGTGTGCAAGACAAAGGGCAAAAAGAAGATCACAGAATGGGGAGATGAAAGTGATGGAGATGAAAGTCAGATAGAAGAGTCATAAAAAAAAGGGAAAGAACCTGAGATGGACAAAGAACAAAAGGTATTATTAGATGCCTTCAAGTTCTTAAACAAGGATAAAATGGAACACATACCATATTACTGTGGCAACCTAAATGGAGAAGAGTTGTTGGATTCACTTGAAGCCATTGACAACCAATTCAATTACAAAGAAGTCTTAGAGGAGAAGAGAGTCAGTTATGCTAAGGATAGACTCAAAGGATCTACATTGGTGTGGTGGAACATAATGCAGGATGAGAGGATAAGCGGTGGAAAGAAAAATATTTTTTCTTGGGAGAGGATGAAAATTAGATTGAGGGCACAATTCTTGCCTACTGATTATGAAATCCAAATATACCAAAATTTGTAGAACTTAAGACAAAAGGAGATGACAGTGAGTTCTTACATAGAGGAGTTCCAAAAGTTGAGCCTAAGTGCTAGGAGATAAGAAGATAAAATGGAGAAGGTAGCTAGTTACCTTAATGGGTTAAGGCAAGGGATTCAAGATGAGATCAACATGATGGCTCCTAACAGTATGCACAAATGTGTCCAATTGGATTTAAGAGTAGAGGAAAAGGCTAGAAAGAGGAATGACTTCCATCAAAGGGGAAGAGGTGGTAGAAATAATAGAGGGTACCAAAGTGGAAGAAGCAACTTCGGTAGGGGACAAAGCCCTAATAAACAAGAATATAATCAGTCCATGGATAATGGTTAAGGAAACCATTATAGAGGATCTTTCCAAAGGTGAGGATATAGAGGTAGAGTACCGCCAAGAGGTAGGTTCCAACCCCAAGGGAGATCCAATTCAGTTTTCACTGGCAGATGCTATAACTGCAACCAAGTGGGTCACACAATGGGCAGGTGTCCTATAAAGATTTCCTCATCTTTAATGGGGGATAGAAGGAATAATTTGGTACAAGAGGATGACACACAAAGTGTTACTTCTCCCATCTCCAAGGAAGGGCCAGTATTTGATGGAGAGAACTTGATGTTAAGAAGAACCTTGTTGAAAGTGCCTAGAACTATAGAACCACTACAGAGGAAGAACTTGTTTAAAAAAACTTGTAGGTCTCATGGGAAGATTTTCAAAGTGATAGTGGACTCTGGATCCACTAAGAATATAGTATCCATAGAGATGGTGGACAAATTGAAGTTCAAAAGGATACCTCATACCACAACCTATAAGGTTTCATGATTGAATATAGGTCAACAAATACTGGTAGATGAACAAACCTTGGTAGAGTTTGAGATTGGAGAGTATAAGGACAAGGTTCTATGTGACATATTTACTATGGATGCATGCCATCTACTCCTAGGACGTCCATGGTAGTATGATGTCAAAGCAATACATGATGGAGAGAAGAATAATTATTTCATCACCAAGCTAGGAAAGAAGTTCCAAATGGATCCATTGCAAGAATCCAATGAAGAGAAGCATGTGGGGACAAGTGTGATGTTATTGAGTGGGAAAGAGTTTCTAAAGGACATGAAAAAGGAGAAAGGAGTCTATTGTGCAGTAGTGATAAAACCAAAGGTGGAAACTAAGGAGAAAATCAGTTTTCCACTGGAGATACAAACATTGTTGGAGAAGTACCATGACATAGTAGATAATGGTTTTCCAAGTGCATTACCACCCATGAGGAAAGTGAGACATTAGATTGACCTAATTCATAGAGAAAATTTTCCTAACAAAGCAGCATATAAGATGACACCAAGTCTGAATGCAGAAATAGCAAAATAGATTCAAGATTTGCTAGATAAGGGGTTAATAAGGAAGAGTTTGAGCCCATGTGCTGTGCCAATAGTAATTTAACCTAAAAAGGATGGAAAATGGAGGATGTGTATGGACTTCAGGGCTATAAATAATATCACTATCAGATATAGGTTCCCAATGCCCCAGATAGAAGTTTGATGAACAATTTAGGAGGTTCTTGATACTTTTCTAAGGTGGACTTGAATTCAAGGTATCACTAGATAAGAGTGAGGCTTGGTGATGAGTGGAAGACATCTTTTAAGACCAATGAGGATCTATATGAGTGGCTAGTAATTCCCTTTGGCCTAAGTAATGCACCTAGCACATTCATGAGGCTCATGAATGAAGTGCTAGCAGAACTCATTGGTAAGTTTTTAATAGTTTACCTTGATGATATTTTGATCTTTAGAAGGTCCAAGGAGGATCACCTAAATCATTTGAAGATGGTCTTAAGGAAGTTACATTAAGATAAATTGATGATAAATCAAGAAAAGTGTGTGTTTCTAAAAACTGAACTAGTTTACCTTGGTTTTGTGGTTGCTAATGGATTTATGAAAATGGACCCTGATAAATTTAAGTCCATTTTGGAGTGGCCTACACCTAGGTCCATAGGAGATGTTAGGATTTTCCATGGGTTGGCCTCCTACTATAGGAAGTTTGTGAGAAATTTCAGTCATGTATGTGCCCCTATACTTAACACTGTAAAAGGTGGAATCAAATGTAAGTTTTAATGGAAAGTGGAAGAAAACCAAGGGTTTGAAATGTTAAAGAAACGGATTGTAGAGCTACATACTCTTAGGTTTCCTAACTTAAATCAAATCTTTGTGGTAGTGTGTGATGCTAGCAAGTTGGCTATTAGAACAGTGTTAAGCTAAGAAGGGCATCCTGTGGCTTTCTTCTCTGAAAAGTTGAATGAAGCTAAACAAAAGTACTCCACCTATGACTTGGAGTTATATGATATGGTTCAAGCCCTCAAGAAGTGGAGGCACTACCTACTACCTAGGGAGTTTGTGTCTACACTGATAACCATGCTTTAAGTTTCCTAAATGGACAAGAAAAGTTGAACCAAAGGCACATGAAGTGGGTAGAATCATTGCAAGCTTATACATTTTTTATAAAGCACAAGAAGGGGGTTAGCAAAAAGGGTGCAGATTCTCTTAGAAGGAGGGTACTCACAATCCAAGAGATACAACTAAAAAGTGTGGGCATGGATAATTTGAAAGACCTCTACAGGGAAGACAAAGATTTCAAAGAAGCCTATGAGGTATGTGTGAAGTTTCAGCAGGGGTTAAAGGTGGATTTTAGTGAGTTTGTATTGCAAGAAGGCCTATTGTTTAAAGGTCACCTTATGTGTATACCTTAGTGTTCAATGAGGGAAAACATTGTGAATGAGAAACACAAAGGGAGCTTGGGAGGCCACTTTGGAGTGGATAAAACATTGGAGAAAGTACATAGGCATTAATATTGGCCTAAGATGCAGTCAGATGTTAGGAGATTTGTAGAACAATGTCACATTTGTCAGAGGGAAAAGGGACAAAGAAGAAATAGTGGGTTGTATCAAACTTTATCTATACCCCAAAGGCCTTGGGAGTGCCTTAGTATGGATTTGGTTTTTGGGTTACCAAAGACACCTAGGGGTCATGATAGTGTGTTTGTGGTGGTAGACCATTTTAGAAAGCTAGCACACTTCATTCAATGCAAGAAAACAAATGATGCTTCTCAAATTGCAGGTCTATTCTTTAGGGATATTGTGAGGATCCAGGGATTGCCCCTAAATATTGTAAGTGATAGGGATAGTAAGTTTGTAGGTCACTTTTGGATGACCTTATGGAAGATGCTTGGAACAAACTTGTCTTTCTCTTTAGCCTATCATCCACAATCACATGGGCAAACAGAAGTAGTGAATAGGTCACTTGGAAATTTTCTCAGGTGTCTGACCAAACAACATGGACAATCATGGGATCACATCGTAGGGCAAGCATAATTTGCATATAATGACTCTATTAATAGGAGTATAGAGAAGAGACCCTTTGAAATAGTATATGGGGTCAGTCCTAGAGGGATATTGGGGTTGAGGGATCTTAGTTTTAAGGAAAAGAGGAGTGCTCATGGACAGTCATTTGGTGAACAGATGAAGGAGCTATATGAACAAGACAATAAGACTTTAGGAAAGCAAGTGGAGAAGTACAAATAAAAAGTTGATCAAACTAGAAGAGACTTACAGTTCAAGGTTGGGGATCTAGTACTAGCCTATCTTAGGAAGGAAAGGCTACCCAAGGGCCAACCTAC
Source organism: Thuja plicata (assembly GCA_018584345.1). Taxonomy (NCBI): domain Eukaryota; kingdom Viridiplantae; phylum Streptophyta; class Pinopsida; order Cupressales; family Cupressaceae; genus Thuja; species Thuja plicata. The sequence continues at coordinate 4,067,069 of MU227475.1, read as the reverse complement.
TACTCTACTAATGAAAAAGATAGGGCCTTTGAAGATTTTGCACAAGTATGGAAAGAATGCCGATGAGGTGGAGTTACCTCCTAATTTTGGGATCTCACCCATTTTTAATGTTTGTGACTTGTACCCCTACAAGGGACAAACACCAGACATAGGTCAATCTACTCTTGTAGATTTAAAGGATGATGATTGGGTAAAATATTTGCCTACCCCAAAGCCATTACAATTGGAAGGTGTATTGGATTCTAAAGTGATAAAGAAGACAAGGAAGGGTAACTACAAGGAGTACCTTATCAAGTGGTATAGAATACTTGAAGCTGAGGCCACAAGGATGACAGAGCTGGACATTCTAAAACATGGGGTCACCATTGAAGACCTCCTAACTCAAGGCACTTGAGTTATTTTTGTCCAGAGGAGTATGGTGCAGGGTACCTCCCTATTTCATGTTTTGGTGTTTTTTTATGGTTTTGGTAAGGTGGTTTTCTTTGTGTTAGAATAATATCAAAGGGGTTTGATACAATGATAGTTTAACTTCATGATTGTAAGGGCCTTAGTGCTCATTAGGTGTTTTAGGACATTTTGGCTTCAAATTATGGAATGTTACCATTTTAGGCCAATACGGGTTAGAGGTATTTTTTAGGACCCTAAAAATCCTATTTGGGGTCTTAGAAGTCAATATCCATCATTGAGTTGACAAACAAGGTCAAAATGTTCAAAATACAAAATATTGCTAGCAACTTTGAAAAATTGCACAAGCAACTTTTGCAAGAATTGACAAAATGTACTTAGAACTGGTGTAACTAACCCATGCTAGGTATATGAGAATGGATTCTATTATTTTAGGAATTTAATGATATTTTGGATTGAAACACTTAATTCTGACACCTTTGTACAGATGACTGAGTCCATTTTTGTATAATCTACACTGTATCTTTGCTACTATACGACTGTGTACAGATTGGCATAGGTGATCGGGCTCCATGTTAGTGTAGTATTTTCTTTCAGCTTCCATATGGAATAGTTATTTTGTTTTGAAGTTCAGTAGGTGTTAAGTTTCAAGTTTTTGAAGGTCATTGGTCTGACAGAGACAAAAATAGTGCTACCCAGTTAGAAATGGCTCTAACCTAAAATACCTCCTGTGGAATTGTCTGAAACCATGGGGAGGTAGGGTTAGGTTCTTTAGATATGGATTTGGTTTTATTTTTTGTTGTTTCAATGAACTTCATAGGCTAGAAGTGAAGCCCTATGGCTGACTGGTAAAACTAGGTGAGCCAAGACAGGGAGAAGGGATGATTTGAACAAGCACCCATGACCTTTTGGGAAAGACATAGTGGCATTTGTATATGCACTAGTTAGTATCCTAAAAGGATTCTAAGGTGGAAGGAGGTGAATCAAAGGTTGGAGACATGTTTATCAATTTTTCATGCTGACTTGTTGAGAGGCCTAATTAATAGGCTATAATCTAGGGCCTGCAAGAAAGTGGGGTTTTGGGTGCTTCCAGAGGTCAGGGTTTTGGATTCTAACAGTTTTGGATGATTTATTGAATATTTTAAAGTTTTTTTGTGGATTCATTTGGATATTTTGAGAGAAATTGACCAAAATCGGTGAAAATAGACCTACTAGGAGTTGAGCATTAAGCCTCCTGGTGAATTAGTGGCCAAATGGATTGGTAAAGGGTCTTGGAGTGTTTGGATGGATGAAGAATGACCAAGATAGGGTCAAGAAGTGTATGGGAAGTGTTGGTAAGTGTGTGAGAAGATCCTAGGTAGAGGATTGGCAATCTAGGTGGAGTTGTAGTGAAGGAAACTAGGCTTTTGGTTAACTAGTTTGACTAGTTGAGCTTAGAAATCTTGGAGTCTTCTAAAAAAAATATATACCTTGGAGGATAAGTTGGTAGAGAGGGTCTTTGAGATACTATTTGGAGGAATATCTAACAAAGAACAACCATTGGATGGTTGGTTTGGACAAACAAGCACATAGGAGTGAGGAAATGCTCTAGATTGTCAAACCCTCTACATCACTTCCTAAGTTAGAGGAGTTATCCAATGTTTCAAGACTTTTCCTTTTTGGTAAAGTTCTATCCTAACTACTAATCTTTGATCATAAAATTATTTTCCAAGGACCTTTGGGATATTTGGAAGTAAAATTAGAAAAGGTTTTCTATACGAATGAATTTTTCATGTAATTTTACAACTTTTTGCAATGGTACAGATCTATATGGATGAATGAGGGATTGAGACCAATTGGAGAAGTTAAGGATTGGAAATAAGTTTAATTTGCAACTGGTTTGGGCTCTTGAAGAATAAAGGCTACACCAATCCAAAGATGACATTGATATCTTCATGGTACAAAAGGTTTAAGGCTATATGTTTTACATTGGAAATTAGTCTTAAATGCATTTGGACACACATTGTTTTGATACTATATGGGATTCATAGGTTAATGATTGAACACACATTTGCACAAACAAGCCACAATTTTTTTAAATCAAATACTTTACTACTTTGAACACATTCAAAAAAGCCTTATATTTTATTGTACAAGAATATATATAAGACATCTTATCTAATACATTTGAAATAAAACCTTGAGAATTTTTTGTCAAATATTTGCATTCTTGCATGTATTTAATCATTATACGAGTTTGACTGTACACACCACCTTTCATAAAAAATAATTATATATCATTTTTATACAACATATTATGAATAAATATATCAATGTTATCCAAAGTCCAAGATATAGAATTTCTCAAAATATTAGATACACAACTATATATCAAAATTTTAAGTGTCATTTCCGCTCCTAAAGTGTATAAGTCTAACACATAGTACCTGATGAAATCTACATTCCAATCCCTACATTCAGAAGGCACAAGAAAAAAATAAGTTTATAGGTTTGCAAAAAGATTATGAATGTATAAGTAACTAAACAAACCAAAGAGCATGACTAGCCAATGCATAGTGAAGTTTACCGTCATAAAAGATCTAGGCTTATCAAATGCACACCTCAATCTTCTATATCTATCATATATGTATCCAACTACACTTACAATCCACATACAAAATCAATTTTATTGGCTCAAACAAATAAAGTAGAAAACTAAAATCAATGTATTGAACATAACCGTAATGAACATATTGAACATAACCATAATGAACATGGAAAACCTTGCAGTCAGTTGCACTTACCTATTGAAGTGGGCATGAAGGGTCATCTCTCTACTTGAGGATATTCAATATTGCTTCATGATTAGAAGTACTAATATTCCAAAGTTCCTCTGTCTTTGGTTTGCCTTGATGTTTCAACAAGTGAACATTGGCGGCTATAACAAGGTGTGAATACATGAGAATGGTTTTTTGCTTCTCATAGTCTTCAAATGCTGGAATACCATTATTTCTAATCATGTATGTATGCAACCATGTTCCTAAAGAAACATGTGATCCTGTTGGATATGTGAACATATCATCATCTGTCGTCAGTTGTGCAAGTTTCTGCTTTCCTAGTACATAATGTGTTAATGAGTAATCTGATCTCTCATCATTCCCCTGTGGTGCAACCAATGCAAAAACATGTCCTGGGTGTAGAAGATCTAAAAGATGGTCATAGTCAAGTGAAAAATCCATGTCATTATTTATTACAGAGAGTGTGATAGATAAAGGAGTTAGATAATGTGGAACCCATGTGTTTATCCACTCACTTGACTCACATTTATCCCAATCAAAATGTAGACATCTCGGACAAAAACAAGCCAACTCTCATGTCCAAATGGTCCATGTACTAACATCTAAGCTTTGAAATGAATGCATTTTTAAAGAATATTTCACGGTTTGAAAATCCAACCTATCTCCAATTGTGCCCGGCTCAACCAACCAAAATAATCTACGCACCGCTTAATCAAGAGTCCCCCTTATGACAATGTTGAAGTACACCAATCAAAAATAGAATGAGCATCAAGGAGTTCTAGACCTAAAATCCTCAATTGCTCCTTAACTAGAGCTCTCTTTACACATGCACCTACTCCATCATGCTCCCCTTTTCCATGACCAGCCTAAAAAAACTCCAAATATGAGATACACCTCTCTCTACATGCATTCTACATAACCAATAAAACATATGAGAATATTTAAATTGACCTATGCAATTATCTGACCAAATGAGATGTCTATCCATTGAAATATCATTTTCTCACACCCACTCAAAATAGTTCTCAACTCAATGTTGGACATACTCATGAGAGTGACATTTATCAGTGCTCATATAAAAATGGTATTCTCAGATTATCTTTTGGTCATCTTCTGTACTATCAGGGGAATGTCTATATGTTATGTGCACAAAAATAGCAACCTGAATATAATTTTAATATTGAGCTTGCAACTCATTTATGGGGCTGCAATGTATATTTATCTACAAAGTCAATGACCGATATAATAATTCCAATTGGGAAAGTGTCCTTAGAAATCCTAAATTGTTGATCCAACCACTAAGACTTGTGACTGCCTTGCATATGTGTAAAAATGATTCTTCCTAAAATGTAAAATAAAATCAGCTACATTGCATTCTTTTGTAACCGACTCACATCTAGAGCCTTGACCTCCACTTTTCAATGTATATTTAACGGTTTTATATACCCTTTTTTGGACAATTGTCTTTCCAAAATCATGTTCGTAGCCCTCATGAAAACACGAAACAAACTTCACTAGCCCACCACACTCTAAGCACTTGTCATTTAAGTTGTCTTGTCTATAAAAGAAACATCCATCATCTCTAGGACATAAAAATGATCTAGCAAGTCTCTTGATGATTTTGGAAGAGCACTTGCACCACACTCCTCCAACATTTCACTAGTATGCAAAGTAATATGAATGGATCGTAAAAATTCATGATGCATTGAAAACTCCACATGATATTTGCAAAAACAAGTATTTCGAATATTAAGAGGAACACCAAAAAAAGGTTTCAATGCTTCAAAATCTCTTTGTTATATTTGAAATGTTGGATGTATCTCACAATTTTTTTTGAACAACATAGTTTGACTCACCTCCAAATAATGTTTTGGATGGGGTGCGGTCTCGAATGCCAATTCTCAACTTCAAGACATCCTTCACATTTAGTGACACTCTTGAGTTAGATTGCCAAAATAGTTTAATTTTATCCTTCATATCATCGGTAAGCTTCTTATCACAACATGGAAGTCTCCTAGCGTAATCCCATGTATCATTTTGAAGAGGAACATAAAGTTTTTCTCTTCTTGCAAGTGCTCTATCCAATTTTTTACGATTTAGGTTCAAGTCAACATAAGTTTGTCTCATCAAACGAGCCTTTCTCAAATGATGAATTACTAAGGAGGTTGTAATAACCCTCCTAGTGGATCTCTTGTCTTTTTCCTTGGTAGTCTTCCCAATATAATTGAGAGCACTAAAGAGATTTCTCACAATAATAGCATTCCTCTCCTTTTTCTTGTTCACACTAATCTTCAATTTGGCTAGAATAGGTCTCATCATCTGCATCTTTAACAACTGCACAAACAATTAACATTGCTCAACCAATGTCTTGTGGCTAAAAAATTTACCAAAATTTTTTGAAACCCACAACTGAACAGTTTTTTTCTGATTGCTTGCCATCAAAATTGCTAATTATGTTCTCATCAATTTCAAGTAACCATTTTTTTGTTCTTGAAGGTCTCAAATTTGAATTTTTTCTTTCTTCCTCACAAGGGAGTTCATTTCTCATATAATTTGGAGATGTGTAGTGCTGATTTGGTTCTTGTGCACCATTATCATTATCAATTCCTTCATATTCCAATAGTGAATGGTCATTGTCATTGTCCACACTTCCATTATCCACATCTACATGTTCATTTTGAAAACCTACATTTTCATCTTCAATCCCTACATTCTCAATTTCAATATTATTGTTATAAATCATTTCAAATTTATGTTCTTCTTCAATTGAAACCACATTTAAGGGTAGGCCTATTCCCACATATTCATTAAAATTTAACATGCCTTATATCTTATTCTAATGGGAAACCCTATCCATTTCTCTATACACTTCAATCTCTTCATTTGTGAGCTTCCTCTTCCGTTTATACTTTTGATGACTACTAATCCACATGGTGAGAGCAAAAAGGGGATGCAACCTTTGATAATATAAAGATTCCAACAAGAAGGGTCAAAAAAGTGTTTTTTTGTCTTTCACAACTGATTTCTCGTGAAATTCTCTGCAGAAAAATGTGCTTCAAAGACAGGGACCCAGAGAATCAATTTTTTGCTTTTGGATACTAGTAAAGCATATCAGATATCCGATATCTCCTACCCAAATTTGGCTTGAACCTTTTCATTTTCATCGTATCTTGAATATTTAATTTACTATAAATTACTATTTTATTTTAACAATATTAATATTATATTAACACACTCTCTCTCTCTCTCTCTCTCTCTCTCTCTCTCTCTCTCTCTCTCTCTCTCTCCTATGT
>MU227475.1:4050103-4060544 GCA_018584345.1 Thuja plicata | reverse complement strand
CTCTCTCTCTCTCTCTCTCTCTCCTAGGTATTATTGTTATAATATAAATATTAATAAATAATTAATACTAATATTATACTATTATACAATAGAGAAATAAATAATAATAATATAATACTAATTTATAAAATATAATACTAATTCTATTACCATCTAATATTAATATTAAAAAAAATGAAATTCATAATATATAAACTAAAAATATAACATCATAAAATTGAAAAGAGGTTTGAAATCAAAATGTTGTATTTGGGCGGGAGTTATTAGATATCCGATAGTATCAGATATTTGATAATATAAGATATACGATTAGGTTTGGTATTTGCTTTGGGTTTTGGCTTTCTAATGAAAAACGTGGATGATCAACCCAAATGATGTGTTCACCATATTTCCTCTAATCTGAAGAGTTGGACCATGTAGCTGACGACCTTTTTTCACCCAAAATTGATGAAACAAAAAGAGTTTCTCAAAGACATTATCAGCTTTCCATCAATATAATTGATGTCAGAATTTGAGTTCAACAAGTAATTATTACTTATTTTCTAATTGAGTTATCTCTAAAGTCCTCATTGACAGACTGGTTGAAAAACAACTATAAATTTCAAACGGTTTAAACTTTTTGAAATCTGAAACAGACATCACATTCTATGCTTTGCCTAGTATAAGAATTTTTTTTTTCTTTCAATTTGTAAAGTTTAGAATTAGTTAAGGTGGTCAGACATGAGAGTTTTTTTATTTTGAATAAGTTGTAGCAGAAAATTCATAATTAATTATTTATTTGGTAAAAAATTATGAAAAAATATGCATCACATTCGTGCATGAGTCTACTACTTATATTTAGAATCTTGTGAAAATATATCACCATTTGATTGTGATTAAGGTGGTCAGACATACACGTACTTTTTATCTTTTTTCCTAAAATTTTGGTGATACTGCATTGAAATCTAAAATATTAATCAATTAGATTAATTTTTTTTCAGACAAGGGCTAGTAGTTTAGAAAGTCAATTCTATTTTCTACAGATTTTGGTCTTACAACTTTTTCACGTAAGGTTGATAAGATGTTCAACTTTTTACGTCAAGTTGACTAACCTTAATTTTTTTATGTTTCATTGCCACTTAAGGCCATAACTTGGTATACCATGATCTTGCACATACCCTTGTCTGTTTCATCCTCTTTAGATAATTTACATCTAGTAACCATTGGTGTTCTAATGAGTTTGTAATCTTCCATACTAAAATATTTATGAACCTCTTCGATATACTTGGCTTGTGTAATATAGATTCCTCAAGTAACTTTTTGTATATGTAGACCTCAAAAGATCTTAATCTTTCTAATCATTGACCTATCAAACTCTTTTCTCATATCATCAGTAAATCCTTTGCACAAAGTGTCATTGCCTCAAAATATAATATCATCAACAAAAATATCAACAATCAAAACTTTATTATCACTGTCACATTTCTAGTAAACATTATTGTTATCACTTATTCTTTGAAATCCCATTTTGATTAGATTAGAGTGCAATTTCTTAGACCATGCTCAAGGTGCTTGTTTCAATCCATATAAAGCTTTATTTAACTTACATACCTTGTTCTTTTTTGTGTTCTCAATGAATCCCTTAGGATTCACAATGTATACTTCTTCCTCAAGTATCCTATTAAGAAATGCAAACTTTATATACATCTGATATACCTTGAATCCTTTGGAAGAAGCACATGCAAGAACCATTCTAACTCCTTCCAGTCTAGCAATACGTACAAAAGTCTCTCCATAGTCAATTCCTTCTTCTTGTTCATAACCTTTGCAAACCAATATAGCTTTATTTCTGATAACTTCTCCATGCTCATTCAGTTTGTTTCTGAAAATAAACTTGTTAAAAACACTGAGAGGGGGGGGGGGGTGAATCAGTGTTTGTCTATTAATTAATTTTTAGCAACTTAAACATAAATCAAACATACATTAAATGAAGCTTGACATAAGAACTCATATCACATGATATGATTACAGGGAAACCTTGATCAGAGGAAAACCCTGGTGGGAATTAGTACCCACAAATATTGTACTAGGTATAATGAACCTGTTAAAGTTCCTTTGCCCTGTTAGAAACATTCTTTACAATATGAGAACAATGACTAGGTTAAAGGTCTAACCCTTTTAGGAGTCTTTTACAAAACCCTGTTAAAGGTATATGGCTCACTGCCCAATAGGATGAAGGCTACAACCTTCTGAAAGATGATATACACTATATCAAAATGAACTATTGTGATGACACTATTGTCTGATCAGTTCCATGTATGCACGGATGCTCTTACTCTCTTAAAGAGCTATATCATATACTGACTTCATTATACTACTCTTATGTGTCTTCCTCTTACATAATAATCGACGCTTGTAACATAACTTTACATTACATAATTATATGTTCATATCTGAATAGGCGTGGCCCAAAACAAGATACTAGTCAGGCCTAAAACAAAATATACAATACCTCTGAACAAGTCAGCTCAAGTGTCTTTACTACAATGCTAATTAAATTATTACAAACATATAACCAAAGGCACTTAGTCATTACATAACAAAATAATGCACACTGATTAAAACACTTAGTCGGCTTCCATCCTCTGTCTTCTGGACTGCTGGTCTATCGATCTACCTTTAACTTTGTCGTACTATTGTTCCATACCATGTGTGTCTAGATGTATCATGTACACATGTCATACAACATATATCTAAATGCGCATAATTTGAATCGATCTCTCGCATGTGCACTGATGTGCTGGTCGCTGAGTATCTCTGTCTGCCCTGTTTTCCATACTTAGTCATTTTGTCTTTCATGATATAAACTAAACATGACTTTTTTTCCATGATGACAACACGAAATGATTCATGCATCCTTAGGAAGTCAACTTTCCAAAAATCTCCCCCTTTGTCATTTATGGCAACAAAGGAATGTGGCCAAGTTACTCAAAATGACTTAACACAAAAAGTGATTGTATATCATAACATCTTATTGATATATACATATACTTCTCCACATATACACATTCTATATTACTCCCCCTTTGACATTAATGAAAAAGGTGTACAAAAATTTGTAAGTCTTCTGCATATTTACTCCATGTAAACTTCGGGGTAGACAATCTGAAGAGATTGGATCTCTTTCTACCAAAATTCTTTCATTGCATCAATAGTCTATAGATGTGCGCATAGAGAATATGTCAGCTTCTCCATTTTTATCAGATCCATGCAAGGACCTTGATCATATGTCACAATGGTGGCATCAATCTATTTGATGTTCTCATTAAGGACTGCTAAAGATGGCGCAAGTGCATTTCTCAACTGGGTTTGCCTTACTCTTATCTTGCTGATTTCCAACTTAGCTTTCTCAATTTTGTCTAACTACCCTTGGTAGACATTATTGCATATGTTCATGTCTTACGTGGAAGTCTCAACTAATTTTCTTATGCTATCCACCATGTTTTCTACCTCTTTTACCTTTTTAACATGCTCAGAGGTGAACTTCATTCTGTCCATGAAGTTTGCTATGACTCTTTTGCCTTTAGCTACTAAATCTTTCAATATGGAATGCCCAATATTTAAGAATTTTAAGTCCAAGGTAAAGTTCTTTACCAATTCATTCAGTCTCTCCTTCTTGTATTCATCTTCTACAATTTGAGTAGCAGAGTCTACTAAACTTGTGAAGTGTGATTTGAAGTTTGTCAAAATGTTATCCACATCTTCAACTGATTGGACTTTGGCTACTTTCTTGTCAGTAGTCACTAAGTCACTCAATATGTTAACTATTTCCAAAAAGTGAGGGTTCCTCATCACTTGTTTCTCCTTTGCTTTTTCCATAGCGAGAACACTGATCTTAATTAGGTCTTATTCTCTCCATTCATCCAGACTTGTTGAATCAGGAGTTAACCTTGACAACAATGAGGTGGATGGTTGAGTGGATGGTGAGAATATAGTGTTCTGACTAGTATCCATGCATTCAACCTTTACTGGTATCTCTTTTATTGGTGTCTCATCACCTTGAGTATCTTTTTCTTCATTTATGTCAATTGGATCATTGGTGGGAGCTTCATCTTGTTGTGCAGAAGTATCATTAGTGCACATTTATTCAGTGCTTACAAATGCTTTACCAACTGTGTCCATGTCTTTTTTAGATGCTGTCATGGATATCTTGATGCTATCAACCACTATAGTATCTTCTAATTCTTTATCTGTATTAGAAGTTATTGTCACTATGGGTGCTGAAACCTATGGACTTGTTGTAGGTGCTTTCTAAATCACTGGTTCTGTGGCCTATTTGGGAGGAGCTAGATTTACCTTTGTTGTAGGTGCCATTGATGGATACATGTGTCTATCCATAAATACTTGTGCAAATGCCTTTTCAGTCTCCTTACCTATCTGCTCATACTCCTTGTTCATAATCTATAGGTTCCTTGTCTTAGTTTCGAGATGAGGCTTCACCAAATCTAATAGAATAGCCTTCTCATCATGTGAGCATACAAGGAGAAGATTATCCAATGTATCTTCTCTTATCCTCATCTCTTCCTCAATTGCATGTCTTTTCATGATCTCCAATATGTTCCATAACTAATCTGCTAGCACTGTCTTGAGTTCAAGAACTGACTTCTTAAACTTGATCATATGAGATATGATCATAGAGTGTATCTCAGTCTTATCAATTTATTTCTACTTGTCATAGACTTTAGAAAGTTTATCTAATCTCCCTTCATTCACAATCCTATTCTTCAAAACATTTAGACTAGGTCTACATCCTACCTTAGGAGGAGCTTGAGTATTCTTTGCTTTGCTCCATGTGTTCCTTAATGACTAATGATTTGTGGGTGCCTATTTTCTTCCTCTAGACTTCTTACTTGGTATAGAAGGTGGAAATGAGTCTAGGTCAATGGTGGTAGAGAGCACAGGGGTGCTCTCTACTTTCTTCTTCTTCTGGATCTCTTTAGTCTTCTCAAGTTCTTTAGCTATTTTGGCTTCTCTAGATTTGTCAATATCTTCTTGAGTGACTCCATGTACTCTTAGGATGTTAGATGTAATTTTGGATGCTTTCCTTTTGTTAATAGCACTATGTAATATAGTCTCAACTTCATTGGTATTTTCTCTGTAAGTGCTCCACCTAGGCTCGTAAGGATCTTTAGGCGCAGAAAATAGAACTTGCGCATATCCTTCTAGCACATGTTCTTCCACTTCATAACCAAGAGGATGAATCCATTTGGTTCTAGGTTCAACTGCCTCCATGTAGGTGCAATCTGTTTCCACCATGAAACATATGGTATCCTTATATTTGTCAACTATCTTCTTAGATAATCTGAACCTTTTCTGCATCTTGATCCTAAATGTCTTGATATCCACATCCATGGCATCCCTTGCACTACTCTCAAGACTGACCTTAAGACAAATCTGAGACATTATGGGTTTTCTCCTATCTAGATAAAGGTTTGCAACCTTTCCAACTATATGAAAATATAAGTAGATGATCAAAGATCCAAACTTGAATGTCTTTCTCCTGTCATGCTTGATGATTCTAATGTTGTCAATCAGTTGAGCGCACAAGATCTCACATAGGTTGTATTGAGTGTTATCCTTCACCATTCTAATAGCTACTAGGACTGTTGCTGCAGAGACACTGTTCAACGTGCTTGCTTGCTGAAACTTATAACCAAGTATCATTGTTAGAAGTTTTATGTCATCTTCCTTGATAGGGTCAACTATCATTCCGCACTTGTCACTTCTAGATAGGCAAAATTGTTCAATTTGCTTCTTGACATCCTTGCCAGTGGGAAAAACTAGTCCAGTCTTGGGAATTCTAGTTAATTCATGGATTAGGTCTATAGTGATGTGCACAGGGACCTCACCAATCCAATAAAGATCATCATGTATTCTTCTTAGCAAAATCTTCACCCATTTTGGCTCATCAAACTCATATGGATTAGAGTACTCAAAAAAAGGGTTATCAAACAAGTGCGCAAACTCATCCTTGAATGTGTAGTCAGATTTCATCATAGATCCCATATGAGCGGCTATGCTGACATCTCCTACTTTTTCCTTCTTACAGTAAATGTATGCGCGGATATCTTCCACGTGAACAACACCAAGAGGGGTTTTGGAGAAAGCCCCTTCCACATCATCCACTATGGATTTGAATGGATGCTTCTTGAATACAAATCTCTTTGTCTCTACTTTATCAAACACAATGGGAGTTTCCAGACTTACTTGGAACTTGCTTAAGTAGGGTTTCACAAAATTCTAAAATGACGTGACTACTAGGGTTCCATTTCAACATTCTTATCTGTTCGCTTAACTACCAAATTTGTTATGCTTCCATGCTTACTGCTTAGTGCTGCAGTGCTCTCCAAATTCTATGATCTTGAATGCAAGTGTGAAGAAGATCGAACACTTACTTTCGTTTATATAATCTAGCACATTTAATGTTTGCAACCGTACGCAAATTACTTGGAGATTTTGAAACTTAGATTTTGATGCATTTGAGACAATGCGTGAATGCATATAGCAATATTATGTGCTTATAACCATGAATTCATAGGAGCATACTCAGAGGTGATTATACCAACCGTGCAAGGGTCCTGAGCTAGAATAGCTCCCCCTAAGACCAAGAAGGTCTATTCAAGCAGAAGTAGAGGGTGCGTCCACTCTGGATGCATCAAATACTTTGTCAAAATCATTGTCCTCCTTTACTTCAACCCAAATTTTACTTTAAATCTTCTTTTTCTTGAACAAACTTGACTTCTCCTTTTTCTTCAAATAGTGATTTCTTTGGTTCATCTTGCTTTTGAGTCTGGATCTGCAAAACCTTGAGATATGTCTACCCTTTCCACTTGTGTGACAAATGATAGGAGGTATGATGCTCTTGTTCATCATGTTGCATTTCTTTGTTGTGTGTCCATTGTAGTTACATATCTGACATGTAGTGTTCTGCAAATTCCTTTTAGGTTGATTTCTCTGATTGTTTTGATTCATTCTTCTTTGATTTTGTTGTGACTAATTTCTTTGATTTGTTCAGCAATGTATAGCCCTATGACCAAACTTATTATAGGAGAAACAATAACTATTGAAAGGTCTTACCTCTTTGCAATCTCTTTCCAAATGACCATGTTTGTTACATGCATAACAAGTTCTATTAACTTGCTTGATTTCCCCTTTAGGTGGATCTATTTTAATCTCTTCAACTTTTTCAACTTTCTTTGCTTCTGAAGGTGCTTCATGATCTTTCTTTCTTTCTTGAAATGAATTGACTTCATTTTGTGCTACACTGAATCCAAGACCAGTAGTGTCACCTTTTTTTCTTTTGTGCATTGAGCTGAGATTGAAGTGAATCAGAACATGTGTGGATTTTATCAATCTTATCTTTTGCTTCTATTAATTTAGATTCCAACTTTTTCTTTATGTTTTCCAATTCCAGGACTTTCATATTTTCTTTCAAGATTTCATCATCTATTTGTTTTCTTTCTTTGATCTTTCCTTCAATAGCAATTTGGCTGTTTGTGAGCTGTTCATCTAAATTTTCAATTTTATCTTTCAGAGACATATTCTCTTCATTGAGATTTTTGATCATTTTCCCTAAATCACTTGTAGAACAATCCTTCAAATCTTTTCTTAATTTCTTGATAAGCATTTGTGAGCCATCAACTTTCAGTCTAAGTTCTTCATTTTCTTTTTCGGATCTATCAAGATCTTCAAGAGCTGCTTCAAGATTATTTTTCAAATGTTTTGCTTCTACTGAGTCCATGATCTCCTCAAGTGGTTAGACTTATTTTCTAAGGACTAGAGCTCTGATACCAATTGTTAGAAACACTGAGAGGGGGGGGTGAATCAATGTTTGTCTATTAATTACTTTTCAACAACTTAAACATAAATCAAACATACATTGAATGAAGCTTAATATAAGAACTCATGATACATGATATGATTATGGGGAAACCTTGATCAGAGGAAAACCCTAGTGATAATTAGTACCCACAAATATTGTACTAGGTATAATGAACTTGTTAAAGTTCCTTTGCCTGTTAGAAGCAGTCTTTACAATATGAGTACAATGACCTTGTTAAAGGTCTGACCCTGTTAGGAGTCTTTTACAAAACCCTGTTAAAGGTATATGGCTCACTGCCTAGGCTCACTGCCCAATAGCATGAGGGATACAACCTTTTGAAAGATGATATACACTATATCAAAATGAACTACTATGATGACACTATTGTCAGATCAGTTCTGTGTATGCATGAATTCTCTTACTCTCTTAAAGAGCTATATCATATACTGACTTCATTATACTTCTCTTCTGTATATTCCTCTTACATAATAATTGATGCTTGTAACATAACTTTACATTACGTACTTATATGTTCATATCCGAATAGGCGCGACCCAAAACAAGACACTAGTCGACCCTAAAACAAAATATACAATGCCTCTAAACAAGTTGGCTCAAGCATATCTACTCCAATGCTAATTACATTATTACAAACATATAACCAAAGGTGCTTAGCCATTACATAACAAAATAATGCACGCTGATTAAAACACTTAGTCGGCTTCCATCCTCTATCTTTTGGACTACTAGTCTATTGATCTGCCTTTAACTTTGTTGTATTGTTGTTCCGTACTATGAATGTCTGGATGTAGCATGTTAACGTGTCATACAACATATATCTGAATGCACATAATTTTAATCAATCTCTCACACATGCATTGATGTGCTGATCGTTGAGTATCTATGTTTGCCCTATTTTCCATACTTAGTCATTTTGTCTTTCATCACAGAAACTAAACATGAGTTTTTTTCCATGATGACAAAACAATATGAGTCATGCATCCTTAGGAAGTCAACTTTCCAACACAACTTAGTACCAATAATATTTTTCTCTTTAGGCCTGGGTACTAAAGTCCATGTCTTTTTCTTCTCAATTTGATCATACTCTTCTTTCATTGCTTTCAACCAATCTTCATTATATAGTGTGCCCTTAACTTTCTTTGAATCAAATGAAGATATAAAACATGTATCAAGTCTCTCACCTTGCTTCTAGTCATCACTCCAGCTTCTTTATTTCCAATAATCTTGCTGGCAGAATTGATGCAGGAGTTCCTGAGTGTTATATGTTTGTGGTATTAAGGGGAGCATCCTGGGTGTAAGGGCAATCTTGCATCACCCAAAAATATTTTTGTTTTCTTTTCAATAAGGGATACCTTGTGTTATGTGTTTATGTATTCTACTTTACTCCTTTCACCATTTGACATACTCTACAACTTTGTACAAACTTCTTCACATCTTTCTGCAACTGTGGCCAATAATAATTTTCACTAACCAAAGCAAGAGTTTTATCACAACCAAAATGTCCAGCCAATCCTCCGCTATGCTTCTCCTTGATGAGATTCTCCCTCATAGAACTTTGTAGAATGCACAACTAACTCCCTTTGAATAGCATACCATCTTGGATGATGAAATCCAACCACTTTGTCCAGTCTAAAGTAATAGGTTCTTTCCAAACTTCACCAAAATCAAGATCCTTTGGATACAAATTCTTGAGTTCATTGAACCCAACCACCTCAATCTGCATCTCTGTCAGAAATAGTTTCCTTCTGCTAAGGGCATCTACAACCTTGTTAGACTTTCCACTCCTGTATTTCAAAACAAATGTATAACTCTGCAAAAATTTAACCCATTTCAAATGCCTTTGATTCAACTTTCCTTGACTATTCAAATATTGCAAATCTTGATGATTAGTATACAAAACAAACTCCTTAGGAAGAATATAATGTCTCCACTTCTTTAATGCCTGAACTATAGCATAAAATTCCTGATCATAAACAAAATACTTTCTCTTGGCATGATTTCACTTCTCACTGAAATAAGCAATAGGTTTACCTTCTTGGCTCATAACAGCTCCTATTACAGTACCACTAGCATCACATTCTACTTGAAACACCTTATTAAATTTTGGGAGTGCTAAAATAGGTTGTTCTATAACTTTTTGTTTCAACAATTGAAAACTCTTTTCTGCCCCATTAGTCCACTTAAACTCTTTTCTATCCCCTCTCATTGTTTCAGTCAAGGGTCCACAAATACTGCTAAAATCTCTGATAAACTTTCTGTAAAAGCTAGCTAGACCATGAAAAGATCTTACCTCAGTAGCACTCCTTGGAGTAGGCCATTCAATGATAGTCTGTACCTTTTCTGGGTCCATTTTTAGACCTTCTGCTGAAACTACAAATCCCAAATACACTAACTCCTTCTTCACAAAATTGCACTTCTTCAAATTTATCAATAATTTATCTTCTCTCAGCTTCTCAAATACCATACAAATATGCATCATATGCTCCTCCAATGTCTTACTAAAGATCAAAATATCATCTAGGTAAACAATGACAAACTTACCCAGAAATTCTTTCAGAA
>MU227475.1:4034198-4049993 GCA_018584345.1 Thuja plicata | reverse complement strand
CTAAATCTGATGATATCCACTCTTCAGATCTATCTTTGAGAAATACACAGCTCCACTCAAACAGTCCATAATATCATCCATTCGTGGCAATGGAAACCTGTACTTGATTGTGATCTTGTTTATTTCCATGGAGTCTGTACACATCTTCCACTCTCCATTCTTCTTTGGTGCTAATACTACTATTACAGCATAGGGACTCAGACTCGCATGGATAAATCCTTTCTTCAACAACTCATGCACTTGTCTGTTCAACTCCTCACTTTCTGCAGGTGTCATTCTGTGTGCTGCCTTATTCGATAAACTCACTCCTAGAATTAAGTCCATCTGATGACTGATCTTCCTGACTGGTGGTAATCCATTAGGCACATTATCGGATACAATATCCTAAAACTCATTCAACAAATCTACAACTTCTATAGGAACATCTTCTACTTCCTTTTTACCAGCTTTTGGAATTAAAGCAAAAAACACATGCTCATGCTTCATACCATCTAGGAACTTTCTTCCATAAAAAAAATTTATTCTTGCACTACCACATACCTTTTCTTCTGCGTCATTCAATGGCTTTAGCTTATGTCGCACTCCATCCTTTGTCATGAAATAGGTATTCGCACAACCATCACGTATAGCACATCTGTCAAACTACAATGGTCTACCCAAAAAAATATGACATACATCCATAGATATGATATCACACAGTACCTCATCATGGTATCCACCAATCTTGAACTTCATGAGGCATTGTTCATTGACCATGACCTTGTAGTCATCCTGTACCCAGGCAATCCGATATGGATGTGGGTGTTTCTGTCTCTTGATCTTCAACTTTGTCACCATCTCTTTGGACACCAAATTGTTAGTGCTTCCACTATCAATAATCACATTACAACACTTACCCTCACACTTGCACCTGGTGCGAAACAGGCTCCTCCTTTGTTCAAGTTCATTCTCACCACTCAGCGGGACTCTTCTGTTAATCAACATTTCTCCTCTTTTAGCATCTTTAGAATGTGACAATCTGGCATCTTCATCTACATGTGCAACTCTAGCCTAGCCTTCATTTCTCTTGTCTGTTCTTCCCTGGCACTGAGGACATTCATATGCGCTATGACCTTCTTCTCCATAGTGAAAACATGTTCCACAGAAGCCTCCTCTTCCTGATCCTTGTCCTCTTCCTCTTCCTCTCTGATCTCTATTATTCTGATCTTCGAAATGATTGGAATTATTTTCTCACTGATTCTGACTATTACTAGCCTCATCCTTCTTTTTCAGATCTTCATTTCGACCACCATATGACTGTCCACCAGATCTTCCACCACAACCTCTTCCATTTTGACTGCTCTCAAACTTCTTGTTCAACTTTTCCTCTACTTTTAGGGCAAACTGGTATGCCTCCTCAATAGTGTTCATTCAAACTAGATTCAACTCCTCCTAAATGTTTGGCCTCAACCCATTAAGGTAATGGGAAACTTTCTCCTTATCAGCTTCTGCATGGCCTATTCGGATGAGGATTCAATAGAACTCCTCCGTATGCTCTTGGACAGATTTTCCTGCTTGCTTCAAACTTTGCATTTTCTTCAGTAGGTCAAGCTCATAATCCACAAGAATGAACTATCGCTTCAACTTATCCACCATCCGATCCCATCTTGTGATTTTATCCTTTCCTCTTTTATTTCGCTCCAATTGGATCTCCTGCCACCAGATCTTTGCATGACCCTTCAGTCTAGCCTTCGCAAACTTGACCAGATTAGGATCCTCAATATCTTCACACTCGAAATATTTTTCACATTCATTAATCTAGTCAATCAACTCCTCTAGGTTAAGATTCCCTGAAAATGTAGGAACCTCAATCTTAGGTCTTTTCCCAATCTCGAAAACGGCTTGGAAAAGCCTTTCTTCTTTGGATTCAAAACTTCAACTTCTTCTTGATCATCATTTCCTTCTTTGGCTTCATCCTCACTTTCAATTCTAACATTAATATTAACTCCTCTTTGAATCTCTTCTTGCAATGCTCGCACTTGTCTCTGGAGCTCTCTAACCTCAGGTGTCACAACACTAGCTCTTCCACCATGTTCCCTTTGTGGAGGCATTCTCACGATGCGCGTTGAAACCCTAACCACGGTCCTGGTGCAAACTGCCTCATAGTCAGCGATCTGTTTACACACTCAGGAACTCCTGCTCTGATACCACTTGATGAAGGGCGCTCCCCTTAATACCACAAACACATAATAGAAATAGAGAAGCAACAACAATTTGTAAGAACAGAAAATGGACTTCTTATTATCTCCACAAATGCAGAATTACAAACTTTTAGAATTACAATATGCAAAGCCACATGGTCATTCCCCTTACAATATTTTGTAGGACAAAGCCTCGAATTATTACCCAGATCTACCCAGAACTGTCCCGAACTACCTAGGACAACACTATGGGCCTTCTTTATATAGGCAATTTCCACCACCCGAGAAGGTCCCAAAAATTTAGCCCTTAGGGCCAACCAAACTTAGAATTTTTTTTTTTTTCAATTTAGTACATCAAAGTCGGTTCAAAATAACTTTTGAAACCCAAACAAAAATTTTGAAGAAAAATTATTTTATTCTATTTTAGTGGCTCAACTTTCAGAGACCATAAGTCATCACCAGTTGACCCAATTGACTATTATAACCCCATTCTAGAAATGCCACAAAGCTCTCTACAACACCTAAATCAAGAAAACTTCATTCAACCTAAGTTTCAACCTCATTCAAGACCTTTAAAGCCTTCAAAACTGAGCTCAAAGTTTCTGTACCCTATTTTTAATACAAATTTTCTTTAATGTCTTCAAAACTAGACCTAATCTAGCCATGAAACTTTACTGGCAGGCTGATATGACTGAGATGAACCTCCACATGCAAAATCAGAATATTCCAAGATCGTATGACCAACTTACTAAAAATAGCAAGTTTCCATAAATAGAAGCTCTGCACAAGGTAGCCCTTATTGAAAAGAAAACAGAAATATTTTTGGGTGAAGCAAGATTGCCCTTACACCTAGGATGCTCCCCTTAATACAACAAACACATAACAGAAACAGAGAAGAAAATGAATACCCTTACACCCATAATACCCTTGGGTTGGGTTGGGTGAGGTTTTTTCCTTAAGAGGATGTGAGTATGGAGAAAAGAAAAAAGAAGATGAATTTTGTGATTGGATAGATTCTTAGAATTCTTAGACTTGAGAAAATTAGAGAGAGATATTAGGAAAATACAAGAGTTGCAATACTGGATTTGAAGAAACAAGTGGCTGAATTAAAAGTGGAGCTGAAAAAAAGAAGAGCAATTCAAAGAGTTGATGTTAATTCTTTGGATGAAGGAAATAAATAATATATATTGGAGTATCATGCATGTGATACAAAAGAAGAGGTAGAGCAAGAAGATGCAAAGATTCATGAACCTACAATTCAAGAAGATGATTTATTAATGAAGATTACAGCAGTTGAGGAAGAGTAGAATACCTTGGTTGAAGGTCAAAGTAGAGAAGTTGTTACATGCCTTGTTGAAGACACGAATGAAGAAAATAAATATGAAGATGTGAAAGAGGTAAATTTTTATGAATCATAGGATGCTAACTTTGAGATGGATTTGAAATATAATGATGTTGGTTTATATGAGGACTTTGCAAATGATGTTTGGTATGCAATAGAATATTTGTATGGTGTCCTAGAGTTTATTACAGGTACATTAGATCCGAGAAGTTTTGAGGAGAATGAGAGTTATAGATTGACGAAGTTGATTGTAGCGGAGTATTGTCGGCAGCATATACTTTTGCCAACAAGGTGTTGGAAAAGAAAAAGAAAAAGAAAAAATATCGGCAGCGGATACTTGTTCCAGCAAGGTGTTGGAAGAGAAGAAAAAAAATAATATTATCAGCAGCTACTTCATTTTGTGAATCTATATCCACAAATTTTTTCCTACCATGGGTGTCTGATGTAGGAGCGTCTTGCATCACAAAATAAAAAGGGGCCATGATAACAAAAAAAAAAAGAGGAAAAAAAAAAAGTTATTTCATTTTTCAAGGTGCATAGGTGAAATAAAAAAAAATAAAAAATAAAAATAAAAATAAATCATTTCATTTATCGAGGTGTGTAGGTGGCATGTTAGAAATTTATAGAAAGTTCTTGCATTTAGTATTTGTAGCTAGGTAGTTACACCTTTCTATTTTCTTATTGGCCCACAAATGCAGTGTAATTTTGTAATTGGCCCACATGGTGGTGCTTAATATTAATTGGGTGGGTATTTAATATTTGTATCAAGATAGTTGTATTGACCTTTTATCCCACATTGGTTGTGTTGTAATCTCTTGGGTGGTAAATGCCTATATAAAGAAGGCATAGGAGCTGTCATAAGCAAGCTCTCAAAGTTGTAGAGTCTCCTATTGGAGAAAAGTTCTCAAGTTGTAGGATCTTGTATTAGGGAAGAAGCTCTCAAGTTGAAGCTCTTAGATTGTAAGCTTTGAGGATGTAATGTCTCTCATGTTGTAAGTTCTCTCAAGTTGTAATTATTTTCAAGTATCAATAAATGCTTTGTAAAGCATTTTGTCTTCTCTTTGTCTCCATGTTGTTATGTTTTTGGTTATGAGTTGGTAAGGGTGAATTTTTCCCTTCATCAAGTGGTATCAGAGCAGGAGTTCCTGAGTGTGAAAACAGATCACCGACTATCAGGCAGTTTGCACCAGGACCGTAGTTAGGGTTTCAGCATGCATCGTGAGAATGCCTCCATGAAGGGAACATGGCGAAAGAGCTGGTGTTGTGAAACTTGAGGTTAGAGAGCTCTAGAGACAAGTGTGAGCATTGCAAGAAGAGATTCACAGAGGAATGAATCTTAATGTTAGAAATAAAAATGAGGATGAAGCCAAAGAAGGAAATGATGATCAAGAATTTAAAGTTTTGAATCCAGAAGAAGAAAGGCTTTTCTGAGCCATTTCTAAGATTGGGAAAAGACCTAAGATTGAGGTTCCTACATTTTCAGGGAATCTTAACCCAGAGGAGTTGATTAACTGGATCAACGAATGTGAAGAATATTTCGAGTATGAAGATATTGAGGATCCTGATTGGGTCAAGTTTACAAAGGCCAGACTGAAGGATGATGCGAAGATCTAGTGACAGGAGATCCAATTGGAGCGAAATTGAAGAGGAAAGGATAAAATCATAAGATGGGATTGGATGGTGGATAAGTTGAAGTGATAGTTCATTCCTATGGATTATGAGCTTGACCTACTGAAGAAAATGCAAAGTTTGAAGCAAGGAGAAAAATCTGTCCAAGAGTATACGAAGGAGTTCTATCGAATCCTCATCCGAACAGGCCATGCAGAAGCTAATAAGGAAAATGTTGTCCATTACCTTAATGGGTTGAGGCTAAGTATTCAGTAGGAGTTGAATCTGGTTCGAATGAACAGTATTGAGGCATACTAGTTTGCCCTAAAAGTAGAGGAAAAGTTGAACAAGAAGTTTGAGAGCAGACAAAATGGAAGAGGTCGTGATAGAAGATCGGTGGATGGTCATATGGTGGCTGAAATGAAGATCTAAAAAAGAAGGATGAGGCCAGTAACAGTCAAAATCAGCGAGGAAACAATTTCAATCGTTTCCAATATCAGAATAATAGAGATCAGAGAGGAAGAGGAAGAGGACAAGGATTATGAAGAGGAGGCTTCTATGGAACATATTTTCACTGTGAAGAAGAAGGTTATAGGGCATATGAATGTCCTCAGTGCCAAGGAAGAACAAACAGGAGAAATGAAGGCCAGGCTAGAGTTGCACATGTAGATGAAGATGCTAGATTGTCACATCCTGAAGATGCTGAAAGAGGAGAAACACTGATTAGCAGAAGAGTCCTACTGAGTGGTGAGAATGAACCTGAACAAAGGAGGAGCCTATTTTGCACTAGGTGTAAGTGTGAGGGTAAATGTTGTGATGTGATTATTGATAGTGGAAGCATTGATAATTTGGTATCCGAAGAGATGGTGACAAAGTTGAAGCTCAAGAGACAGAAACACCCACATCCATATCGGATTGCCTGGGTACAGGATGACCACAAGGTCATGGTCAATGAACAATGCATCATGAAGTTCAAGATTGGCGGATACCATGATGAGGTACTGTGTGATATCATATCTATGGATGTATGTCATATGTTGTTGGGTAGACCATGGCAATTTGACAGATGTGTTGTACATGATGGTCATGCGAATACCTATTCTATGACAAAGGATGGAGTGTGACATAAGCTAAAGACATTGAATGACATAGAAGAAAAAGTATGTGGTAGTACAAGAATAACTTTTGTTGATGGAAGAAAGTTCCTAGATGGTATGAGGCATGAGCATGTGTGTTTTACTTTAATTCCAAAAGTTGGTAAGGAGGAAGTAGAAGATGTTCCTATAGAAGTTGCATATTTGTTGAATGAGTTTCAGGATATTGTATCCGATCATGTGCCTGATGGATTACCACTAGTCAGGAGATCATTCATCAGATGGACTTGATTCCAGGAGCGAGTTTACCGAATAAGGCAACACACAGAATGACACCTACAGAAAGTGAAGAGTTGAACAAACAAGTGCATGAGTTGTTGCAGAAAGGATTGATCCGTGAGAGTCTGAGTCCCTATGTTGTACCAACACTATTAGCACCAAAGAAGAATGGAGAGTGGAGGATGTGTATAGGCTCCAGAGCAATAAACAAGATCACAATCAAGTACAGGTTTCCATTGCCACAAATGGATGATATTATAGACTGTTTGAGTGGAGCTGTGTATTTCTCAAAGATAGATCTAAAGAGTGGATATCATCAGATTCGGATCAGAGAAGGAGATGAATGGAAGACTTCCTTCAAGGTAAAGGAAGGATTGTACGAGTGGTTATTCATGCCTTTTGGGCTAACCATTGCACCAAGCACTTTCATGCAGCTCATGAACGAGGTTCTGAAAGAATTTCTAGGTAAGTTTATCATTGTTTACCTAGATGATATTTTAATCTTTAGTAAGACATTGGAGGAGCATATGATGCATATTTGTATGGTATTTGAGAAGCTAAGAGAAGAGAAATTATTGATAAATTTTAAGAAGTGTAGTTTTGTGAAGAAGGAGTTAGTGTATTTGGGATTTATAGTTTCAGCATAAGGTCTAAAAATAAACCCAAAGAAGGTACAGGCTATCCTTGAATGGCCTACTCCAAGGAGTGTTACTGAGGTAAGATCTTTTCATGGTCTAGCTAGCTTTTACAAAAAGTTTATTAGAAATTTTAGTAGTATTTGTCCGACCCTTGACTGAAACAATGAGAGGGGATATAAAAGAGTTTAAGTGGACTAATGGGCTAGAAAAGAGTTTTCAATTGTTGAAACAAAAAGTTACAGAACAACCTATTTTAGCACTCCCAGACTTTAATAAGGTGTTTCAAGTAGACTGTGATGCTAGTGGTACTACAATAGGAGCTGTTATGATCCAAGAAGGTAAACCTGTTGCTTATTTCAGTGAAAAGTTAAATGATGCCAAGAGAAAGTATTCTGTTTATGATCATGAATTTTATGCTATAGTTCAGGCATTAAAGAAGTGGAGACATTATCTATTTCCTAAGTTGTTTGTTTTATATACTGATCATCAAGCTTTGCAATATTTGAATAGTCAAGGAAAGTTGAATCAAAGGCATTTGAAATGGGTTGAATTTTTGTAGAGTTATATATTTATTTTGAAACACAGGAGTGGAAAGTATAACAGGGTTGCAGATGCCCTTAGCAAGAGGCAACTATTGCTGACACAGATACAGATTTAGGTGGTTGGGTTTAATGAACTCAAGAATTTGTATCCAAAGGATCTCAATTTTGGTGAAGCTTGAAAAGCTTGTATAGAACCTGTTACTTTAGACAGGACGAAGTGGTTGGATTTCATCATCCAAGATGGTATGCTATTCAAAGGGAGTCAGTTGTGCATTCCGCGAAGTTCTATGAGGGAGAATCTCATCAAAGAGAAGCATAGCGGAGGATTGGCTGGACATTTTGGTCGTGATAAAACTCTTACTTTGGTTAGTGAGAATTATTATTGGCCTTAGTTGCAGCAAGATGTGAAGAAGTTTGTACAGAGTTGTAGAGTATGTCAAATGGTGAAAGGAGTAAAGAAGAATATAGGGTTGTATCAGCCATTACCTATACCAGAGAATTCTTGGGAGGATATCAGTATGGACTTTGTTCTTAGTTTACCAAGGACTCAGCAAGGACATGATTCAATCTTTGTGGTGGTTGATATATTTTCAAAGATGACACATTCCATTCCCTGCAAGAAGACTAATGATGTTGTTCATGTAGCAGAATTATTTTTCAGAGAAGTGGTGAGGCTACATAGTTTGCTAAAGACCATAGTTTCAGATTGAGACACTAATTTTTTTGGATATTTCTGGCGTACGTTGTGGAAGAAGTTGAAGAAAAATTTGAAGTTTAGTTCATCACATCATCCACAGACTGATAGACAGACAGAGGTGGTGAATAGGAGTTTGGAGAATTTGCTGAGATGTTTGGTTAGAGATAGGCCAACAGGATGGGATTTGATTTCACCACTGGCAAAATTTGCATACAATAATTTTGTCAATAGAAGCATTGATAAATCACCATTCCAAATTGTATATGGAAGTAGTCCAAGAAATGCATCTGAATTATGAAAGATAGATAAAGGAGAAATAAGTAGTGCTGAAGCTGAGAATTTTGTAGAACACTTGAAAAAAGTCCATGAGGAAGTGAGGAAGCACATTACCAAAATAAATGCACAGTATAAGGCTAAGGCAGATGAGAAAAGGAGACATAAGGAATTTCAGGTTGCGGATGAGGTCATGGTTCACTTACAGAAGGAGCAGTTTCCATTTGGTACATATAACAAGATGAAAATGAAGAAGTTTGGACCATGTAAAATACTGAAGAAGCATGATTCAGGAAATGCATGAGGTAGAATTGCCCAGTGAGCTTAATATTTCACCAGTGTTTAACATTTCAGATTCGACAGAGTATCATGAAGGAGGTGTTGAAGATGATATCACAGCGGCACAATGGAGTATTCCAGCAAGTAGTTTAGAGACCAAGGAGATTGAAGACATACTAGACAGTCATGTTGGTAGAAGCACAAGGAACAGGACATATGAAGAATATCTGGTCAAGTGGAAAGGATGACCTGTTGAAGATTCATCATGGCTGACAAGGGAGGAGGTTAACCGTCTTCATTTTTCTTTGCACACCTGAGTCGTGACAGGGTCACTTCTCAAATTACCCTGGGTGTCTGAGGTAGGAGCATTCTAGGTGTAAGGGCAATCTTGCATCACCCAAAAATATTTATGTTTTCTTTTCAATAAGGGCTACCTTGTGTAGAGCTGCTATTTATGGAAACTTGCTATTTTTAGTAATTTGGTCATTCGATCTCAAAATATTCTAATTTTGCATGTGGAGGTTCATCTCAGTCATATCAGCCTGCTAGTGAAGTTTCATGGCTAGATCAGGTCTAGTTTTGAAGATATTAAAAAAATTTGGTATTGAAAACAGGGTACAGAAACTTTGAGCTCAGTTTTGAAGGCTTTAGAGGCCCCGAATGAGGTCAAAACTTGGGTTGAATGAAGTTTGCTTAGTTAAACTATTGTAGAGCACTTCGTGGCATTTTTGAAATGGGGTTATAATAGTCAATCGGGTCAACTAGTGATGACTTATGGTCTCCGGAAGTTGGGCCACTAAAATAGCAGAAAATAATTTTCTTTCAAAATTTTTGTTCGGGTTTCAAAATTTATTTTGAGCCGACTTTGATGTACTAAATTGAAAAATAAAATAATTCTAAGTTTCGTCGGCCTTAAGGGCTAAATTTCTAGAACCTTCTCGGGTGGTGGAAATTGCCTATATAAAGAAGGCCCATAGTGTTGTCTTAGGCAGTTTAGGACAGTTCTGGGTAGATTTGGGTAATAATTCGAGGCTTTGTCCTACAAAATATTGTAAGGGGTATGCCCATGTGGCTTTGCATATTCTAATTCTGAAATTTTATAATTCTGCATTTGTGGAGATAATAAGAAGTCTATTTTCTATTCTTGCAATTTGTTGTTGCTTCTCTTTTTCTGTTATATGTTTGTGGTATTAAGGGGAGCGCCCTTCATCAAGTGGACTAATGGGGCAGAAAAGAGTTTTCAATTGTTGAAACAAAAAGTTACAGAACAACATATTTTAGCACTCCCAAACTTTAATTTATGGGAGTGCACCTTAGAAAATAGATCGCCCTTCATCAGTGGAACCAGAGTGTGTAAATAGATCGCCGACTGTGAAGCAGTTTGCACCAGGACCTTGGGTTGCGTGAGGTTTTTCCTCAAGAGGATGTGAGTATGGAGAAGAGAAAAAATAAGATGACTTTTGTGATTGGATGGATTCTTAGAATTCCTAGACTTGAGAAAATTAGAGAGAGATATCAGGAAGAGACAAGAGTTGCAATACTGGATTTAAAGAAGCAATTGGCTGAATTAAAAGTGGAGCTGAAAAAGAGAAAAGTGATTCAAAGAGTTGATGTTAATTCTTTGGATGAAGGAAAGAAAGAATATACATTGGAGTATCATGCATGCGATAGAAAAGAAGAGGTAGAGCAAGAAGATGAAGAGATTCATAAACCTACAATTGAAGAAGATGATTTATTAATGAAGATTACAGTAGTTGAGCAAGAGTGCACTTTAATTTTTTGGAGTGCACTTTAATTTCTGGGAGTGCAGGAGCATCTTCCATCACAAAATAAAAAGGGGGCATGACAACAAAAAAAAAAGAGGAAAAGAAAAACAAAAAAAACAAAAAAAGAGAAAAAAAAAAGATGAGAGGAGAAAAAAAAAAGAAAAAAGAAAAAGTTATTTCATTTTCTAAGGTGCATAGGTGGAAAATAAATAAATAAAAAGAAATCATTTCATTTATCGAGGTGTGTAGGTGGCATTTTAGAAATTTATAGAAAGTTCTTTCATTTAATATTTGTAGCTAGGTAGTTACACCTTTCTATTTTCTTATTGGCCCATAAATGCAATGTAATTTTATAATTGGCCCACGTTGTGTTGCTTAATATTAATTGGGTGGGTATTCAATATTTGTATCAAAGTAGTTGCATTTACCTTTTATCCCACATTGGTTGTGTTGTAATCTCTTAGGTGGTAAATTCCTATATAAATAAGACATAGGAGCATTCATAGGCAAGCTCTCAAAGTTGTAGAATCTCCTATTGGAGAAAAAAAATTTGAAGTTGTAGGATCTTGTATTGGGGAAGAAGATCTCAAGCTGAATCTCTTGAATTGTAAGCTTTGAGGATGTAAGATCTCTCAATTTGTAATTATTTTCAAATATTAATGTATGCTTTGTAAAATACTTTATCTTCTCTTTATCTCCATGTTATTTTTTTTTGGTATGAGTTGGTAAAGGAGGTGTTCCCTTCATCAGTGGTATCAAAGTGGTAGTGCTCTTCATTAGTGGTATCAGAGTAGGAGTTCCTGAGTGTGTAAATAGATCACCAACTGTAAGACAGTTTGCACCAGAACCTTGGGTTGGGTGAGGTTCTCCCTTAAGAGGATGTGAGTATGTAGAAGAGAAAAAAAAAAAAGATGACTTTTGTGATTGGATGGATTCTTAGAATTCCTATACTTGAGAAAATTAGAGAGAGATATCAGGAAGAGACAAGAGTTGCAATACTAGATTTGAAGAAGCAAGTGGCTGAATTAAAAGCGGAGCTGAAAAAGAGAAGAGCGATTCAAAGAGTTGATGTCAATTCTTTGGATGAAGGAAAGAAAGAATATACATTGGAGTGTCATACATGCGATACAAAAGAAGAGGTAAAGCAAGAAGATGCAAAGAGTCATGAACCTACAATTGAAGAAGATGATTTATTAATGAAGATTATAGCAGTTGAGAAGGAGTGGAATACCTTGGTTGAAGGTCAAAGTAGAGAAGTTGTTACATGCCTTGTTGAAGAAACGAAAGAAGAAAATAAAGATGAAGATGTGAAAAAGATAAATTTTTATGAATCATGGGATGCTAACTTTGAGATGGATTTGAAATATAATGATGTTGGTTTATATGAGGACTTTGCAAATGATGTTTGGTATGCAATAAAATATTTGTATGGTGTTCCAAAGTTTATTATAGGTGCATTAGATCCTAGAAGTTTGGAGGAGAATGAGAGTTATAAATTGACGAAGTTGATTGTAGCAGAGAATTGTCGGCAACATATACTTGTGCCAACTAGGTGTTGGAAAAGAAGAAAAAGGAAAATATATCGGCAGCGGATACTTGTTCTAGCAAGGTGTTAGAAGAGAAGAAAAAAAATAATATCATCAGCAACTACTTTATTTTGTGAATCTATATCCACAAATTTTTTCCTACCTTAGGTGTCTTATGCAGGAGCATCTTGCATCACAAAATAAAAAAGGGGCATGATAACAAAACAAAAGAAAGAGGAAAAGTAAAACAAAAAAAAAAACAAAAAAAAAAAGAGGAGAGGAGAAAACAAAAATGAAAAAAAAAATTATTTCATTTTCTAAGGTGCATAGGTGGAAAATAAATAAATAAATAAAAAGAAATCATTTCATTTATCGAGGTGTGTAGGTGGCATTTTAGAAATTTATAGAAAGTTCTTACATTTAATATTTGTAGCTAGGTAGTTACACCTTTCTATTTTCTTATTGGCCCACAAATGCGATGTAATTTTATAATTGGCCCACATGGTGGTGCTTAATATTAATTTGGTGGGTATTTAATATTTGTATCAAGGTAGTTGCATTTACATTTTATCCCACATTGGTTGTGTTGTAATCTCTTGGGTGGTAAATGCCTATATAAAGAAGGCAGAGGAGCATTCATAGGCAAGCTCTCAAAGTTGTAGAATCTCCTATTGGAGAAAAAAGTTCTCAAGTTGTAGGATCTTGTATTAGGGAAGAATCTCAATAGTTGAAGCTCTTAGATTGTAAGCTTTGAGGATGTAAGATCTCTCAAGTTGTAATTATTTTTAAGTATTAATGTATGCTTTGTAAATTATTTTATCTTCTTTTTATTTCCATGTTGTTATTTTTTTTGGTATGAGTTGGTACGGGTGGTGTGCCCTTCATCAGTGGTATCAGAGTAGGAGTTCCTGAGTGTGTAAACAGATCGCCGACTGTGAGGCAGTTTACACCAGGACCTTGGGTTGGGTGAGGTTTTCCCTTAAAAGAATGTGAGTATGGAGAAGAGAAAAAAAAAAAAGATGACTTTTGTGATTGGATGGATTCTTAGAATTCCTAGAATTGAAAAAATTAGATAGAGATATCAGGAAGAGACAAGAGTTGCAATACTAGATTTGAAGAAGCAAGTGGTTGAATTAAAAGCAGAGCTGAAAAAGAGAAGAGTGATTCAAAGAGTTGATGTCAATTCTTTGGATGAAGGAAAGAAAGAATATACATTGGAGTATCATGCATGCGATACAAAAGAAGAGGTAGACCAAGAAGATGCAAAGATTCATGAACCTAGAATTGAAGAAGATGATTTATTAATGAAGATTACAGCAGTTGAGAAAGAGTGGAATACCTTGGTTTAAGGTCAAAGTAGAGAAGTTGTTACATGCCTTGTTGAAGACACGAAAGAAAAAAATAGAGATGAAGATGTGAAGGAGATAAATTTTTATGAATCATGGGATGCTAACTTTGAGATGGATTTGAAATATAATGATGTTGGTTTGTATGAGGACTTTGCAAATGATGTTTGGTATGTAATAGAATATTTGTATGGTGTTCCAAAGTTTATTATAGGTGCATTAGATCCTAGAAGTTTTGAGGAGAATGAGAGTTATAGATTGACAAAATTGATTGTAGCAGAGTATTGTCGGTAGCATATACTTGTGTCAACTAGGTGTTGAAAAAGAAGAAAAAAGAAAATATATCGACAGCGGATACTTGTTCCAGCAAGGTGTTGGAAGAGAAGAAAATAAATAATATCATCAGTAGCTACTTCATTTTGTGAATCTATATCCACAAAATTTTTCCTACCTTGGGTGTCTGATGCAGGAGCATCTTGCATCACAAAATAAAAAGGGGGCATGATAACGAAAAAAAAAAAAGAGAAAAAAAAAGAGAGGAGAAAAAAAAAAGTTATTTCATTTTCTATGGTGCATAGGTAGAAAATAAATAAATAACTAAATAAAAAGAAATCATTTTATTTATCGAAGTGTGTAGGTGGCATTTTAGAAATTTATAGAAAGTTGTGACGTTTAATATTTGTCCCTAGGTAGTTACACCTTTCTATTTTCTTATTGGCTCACAAATGTAATATAATTTTATAATTGGCCCACATGGTGGTGCTTAATATTAATTCGGTGGGTATTTAATATTTGTATCAAGGTAGTTGCATTTACCTTTTATCCCACATCGGTTGTGTTGTAATCTTTTGGGTGGTAAATGCCTATATAAAGAAGGCAGAGGAGCATTCATAGGCAAGCTCTCAAAGTTGTAGAATCTCCTATTGGAAAAAAAAGTTCTCAAGTTGTACGATATTGTATTGGGGAAGAAGCTCTCAAGTTGAAGCTCTTGGATTGTAAGCTTTGAGGATGTAAGATCTCTCAAGTTGTAATTATTTTCAAGTATTAATGTATGCTTTGTAACACATTTTATCTTCTCTTTATCTCCATGTTGTTATTTTTTTTTGGTATGAGTTGGTAAGGGTGGTGTGCCCTTCATCAGTGGTATCAAATTGGTAGTGCCCTTCATCAGTGGTATCAGAGTAGGAGTCCCTAAGTGTGTAAATAGATCACCGACGGTGAGGCAGTTTTCACTAGGACCTTGGGTTGGGTGAGGTTTTCCCTTAAGAGGCTGTGAGTATGGAGAAGAGAAAAACAAAAGATGACTTTTGTGATTGGATGGATTCTTATAATTTCTAGACTTGAGAAAATTAGAGAGTGATATCAGGAAGAGACAAGAGTTGCAATACTAGATTTGAAGAAGCAAATGGTTGAATTAAAAGCGGAGCTGAAAAAGAGAAGAGTGATTCAAAGAGTTGATGTCAATTCTTTGGATGAAGGAAAGAAAGAATATACATTGGAGTATCATGCATGCGATACAAAAGAAGAGGTAGAGCAAGAAGATGCAAAGATTCATGAACTTAGAATTGAAGAAGATGATTTATTAATGAAGATTACAGTAGTTGAGAAAGAGTGGAATACCTTAGTTGAAGTTCAAAGTAGAGAAGTTGTTACATGCCTTGTTGAAGACACGAAAGAATAAAATA
The DNA here is from genome assembly GCA_018584345.1 of Thuja plicata. Classification (NCBI taxonomy): domain Eukaryota; kingdom Viridiplantae; phylum Streptophyta; class Pinopsida; order Cupressales; family Cupressaceae; genus Thuja; species Thuja plicata. The sequence continues at coordinate 4,034,738 of MU227475.1, read as the reverse complement.
AAAATGAAGATGTGAAAGAGGTAAATTTTTATGAATCATGGGATGCTAACTTTGAGATGGATTTGAAATATAATGGTGTTGCTTTATATGAGGACTTTGCAAATGATGTTTGGTATGCAATAGAATATTTGTATGGTGTTCCAGAGTTTATTACAGGTGCATTAGATCCTAGAAGTTTGGAGGAGAATGAGAGTTATAGATTAACGAAGTCTATTGTAGCGGAGTATTGTCGGAAGCATATACTTGTGCCAACTAAGTGTTGGAAAAAAAGAAAAAAGGAAATATATTGGCAGCGGATACTTGTTCCAGCAAGGTGTTGGAAGAGAAGAAAAAAAAATAATATCATCAGCAGCTACTTCATTTTGTGAATCTATATCCACAAAATTTTTCCTACCTTGGGTTTCTAATGCAGGAGCATCTTGCATCACAAGATAAAAAGGGGGCATGATAACAAAAAAAAAAAAAAAAGAGGAAAAGAAAAAAAAAAAAAGAGGAGAGGAGAAAAAAAAAGAAAAAAAAAAGTTATTTCATTTTTTAAGG
>MU227475.1:3985100-4010155 GCA_018584345.1 Thuja plicata | reverse complement strand
ATGAAAAGGCAAGTATCTTCAGCGAATTCCCTTCCTTCACACATTCATTGTGGACAGAAACACAAGGGACATCAGCTGGAAAACAAAAATAAATAAAAATGAAGATGTGAGAAATGTGAGCGATGTGTAGACATGAAATTAATGAAGCTCATGCCCCACAAATGAAGGTCATGCCAAATCTGCAATCATAATAAAGAGTCAGGAAAATATGCGATAAGATACACCAGTTTCCATGTAGCAAAAACTGAGCAGGTGGTCAGCGTCGTACAAAACATAGAAATTATCAAATGCATGGAAAGATAAGATTTAAAGGAGGAATGAAAGATACTCATAACAAAGAAAAAACAGCTTGAAATCCCATCAAATTTATAGAACAGACATATCCAATATGCATATATGAGCCCACGGCTACTCAGAAAAGAAGAGGGATTTCCAATTTTTTCTTCTTTGTAGAGTTCACAATACTCGAACTCTGAGAACACCCGTGGAAATGATACAGTTCTAAATAAGAAAAATCCATAAAGTTCATAGGAAAATCAAAACCCTAATCTAGGTGTGCCACTAGCAGAGGAGTTCTCCAAAACAAAGAAGTGCAAAATGATAAATATACCAAATAGCGCAATCATATATACCAGATTTGCAAGGGCAACCTATGAATACGCACAAGCTGATCACATACTATATGTAATATGTAATGAATTGTGTCCTCACGCCAACTCCAAATGACCCAACTTATTTGCAGAATTCAAACCCAGAATATACTAGCAATCGCACAGATGCATATGTAAGGGTTGTGATCTTCAATAATGAAACAAGTAAATACCCTGATGCGCAGGTATAGATGTGCAAATTTGTAAGTAAAAATATGGACTTACAAATGGATCACAGTCGAAACCTCATGCTAAAAAAACAAACCCTCACAAACGTGGTGAAACAGTCAAAAATGCCGAAGACAACAAAACCTCGCTCGCTCGCGGTGAAACAGTGGAAAACGTGGTGAAACAGTGGAAAACCCCATTCGCGCGGCTTAGTCCGATTTACAATCCCCATGGACCCGACGACACATCAAATGGGGTTTAAAAAAATGCATCTTCGAGGTTTAATTTCTAATTCCACCTATTTGGTGGGAAGATGATGCCGCATGTTTTAGTGTTTAAACCCGGTTTTCGTCGACAAATCACGAATTGCAACTTAGGCATACAAATGGCGAATTTGGCAAAAACGGAAAGTTGCAATTCCAATTCCTCCCCACTTCCGTGAAACAAATGGGGCCTAAGAGTAAGAAAGATCTAAATCTGGTAATCACTTTGGTATGATTATATTTCTCTATTATAATATAGATAATGTCCAAGGGGAAATCAGAGAGAATGAATTTGTCCTACACCTACAAATTGAACTCGATAATATAGAGACTGCTCCAACCAAAAAAATATGAGATTAGTTAAATCTTATAAATGACTTGTCCAAATAAATATAGAACCTGATTAAATGCATGACTATATATATATATATATATATATATATTACTTTTCACTCGTCTCTTCTAAATAGAATCATTATAAATAATTATTATTCTATGAATATATAAGAGAGAACACAGCCACGAAGGCCGCCATATCTAAACTATTAAATCTTTGAACTGTGTCATATTGAGGAAGGGTGATATCCAATTCAGCAGAATGGCCACCTGAGAATCTAATCTCCTGGTGACTATTTTAGCCAACGTTTAGTTATTGTGGTGCAGGGCACGCCGCGTATGCATTGATGGTAAAACCAAGAATAAACGGTTGATAATAATAATACCAAATATCCTTCAATATCTTCAGCTAAAAATAACACCTGATGTGCAATTGTTTTACTGATGGTGATGTAGATCACTTGAAACGTACAGTGGCGTGCAGAAAGGCTATAAATAAGAAATGGCATTGTGCAGCTTCTCAAGGGTGGTTGTTTATCTGTGCATGTTTGGAATCAGTAATGGCGTCTCGTTCGAAGACAGTATGCTATGTTTTGCTGGGCCTTCTGTTTGTGTGGAGCCTGATTGAGGGCGCGGTGGCGGAAGAAAAACATTATGACGGTAGGCACCGTGGCTGGAGCGGTGCTCCTTTCCCATGGGGAGGCTGGGGAGGCTGGGGTGGTGCTCCTGGCCCTAGGGGAGGTGGGCATGGTGGTGATCCTAATTTGTGGGGAGGTGAGAATGGTGGTTGGGGTGATGCTCCTCCTGCCTCATTGGGAGGTGGAAATGGCGGTTGGGGAGGTGGGCATCATGGTCCTGGAGGTAGGCGTGGTGGTTGGGGTGGTGCTCCTCGTCCGTGGGAAGGTGGGCATGCTGGTTGGGGTGGTGCTCCTCGCCATGGCCATGGACCTAAGAATTAAGGGTTTCTAAAATCATCTAACTCTATAGCAGAAGTACCGTAGATATATTATGATTTTTACAATAAAGCTGTTTCGATTGGTGCTCCCGGCCTATGCAAAGGTGGGTATGGTCATTGTGGTGCTGATCTTGGCCATGGCCACAGGCCTGAGAAGCGAAAGTAGCATACATGTGTTATGAAATAAATATTCAACTTGGTTGGGGTGGTGCTCGTAGCCTATGGGGTGGTAAACATGGTTGTTGGGGTAGGGTTTCCAGTTTCAACACCATCAACAACAATTTAGCTTAGATCTCGGTCATAGATTGCTAGTTGATCCTACTTCACTTATTTAAATGTATTCGCCCCAAAAATGTTTAATATGAATGGTAGAAGAATCCCAAGTAAAATTGTAATGTTATTGGATGTTTAGTAATAATAAAAAGATTGAGATTGATGTAATAATTATTTGGGATGCATTTTATTGTTATTAAATGCTGGTTTAATACCAAAGCATTTCGTCATCATGTCAAATTTTCTAGTAGATATTAGATTTTTAAATTTTATGTAAATGATTGTGAAGGATTATTTAAATATATATCAATATTTCTTATCATATTCTATGATCAATCATTCAATGAGGAAAACTGTAGTAGGATTGTAATTTTTCTTAATTTATATAGTAAGATAATTTAGAAGTAAGAAATGGAAGAACAAGAAAAGAGAAAAGTGTTGAAGGAAACAAGATACCAACTATAACAAGAAGCCAAAATCAAAATTAAAAAATAAATAAATAATATAAACTACAAAGAAAAAGGTAAAAAATTACTCAATATTACAAATAATAGAAGATAAGATAAAAAAATATTGTATCAATGTCAATTTTGTAAGCTACCATACCTTGACCGCTTTCTCCCTCTTTAAATAACCTCAATTTTATGTTACTCTATCAAATTTTGTAAGAGTTGATAGCTCAAAGCCACATGTCAATAGTTGTATAACTTGAGATACCTAAGTAATTTTATATCAAATTGTTGGATACTATGCGTCTACTAATACACTAGTAGATATAGTTCTTCCAATTCACTCGAATTTGAGAATGAATGTTCTTGGTTGGAGAATTTAACTGTAATAAAATATTTTTTTGCAAAGGTTATCATCTTCTAGCATGTATTAATACTATGTCACAAAGGTCTAGAATCATACATGTGATTTACCTTGATTCCATGTAAAACCTTAAAAATATTCCTTCTTTTATTTTAATTTGCTCAACAATGTTCAAGTAATTCTAAAACATTTCCTTAGTTTCCTGTTTATTTTTCCTTGTTTCCCTTCTCAACCTAGACTAGATATTTCATTATCCCCAGGGGTATATCTATGTTTATTTGATTAGGAGGAGATTATTAGTTTACCTATTTGGGCTCTATTGTCTCTCTTGAACTACATGTCTATTCTTACTAGACTTCAAAATAGGGTTTTTTTTCAAAATTGATATCTCTGCGTATTTAAAGGATAGAGTAGATATTCAAATTAATTATAAATGAGATACAGTCAATATGTTTATTACGTTTTATGTTTTTTAAATATTTTTTTTATCTATATCAATATTTTGATCATAACATCTAGAATTTCCATTTGACATCTCCCCACTATATTCCTAGCACCCAAAAAACTTGCAAGTCTCTAAATATTAGTAAAAGTGGTATTTGGGATTTAATGATGATTACCCACACTAAGAACACATGAAATAATAGTCCATAACTAAGTCATCCTCAATCTTTTGGTGTTCATTGTAGAAAAATGAAATTATAGTTTTAAAACTCTAATCAAAAGGGAAATTATTCATTCTCCTCATGGATTAATATTTAGCAAAGCAAAATTATATGTAGGATAATCATTATTGTAGAATTTTTTCATTCATATATGACCCTTTATTTCTTGTGCCAAAACTACAAAAACTCACTTTTCCTTTTTGTTTTGTTTCTTCTTTATGTATTTATATCATTATCGAAAGGATTCTAGGAATTTCCAAGTTCCTAAGAGCCTTTTAGTTCTTTTTTAATTTATGGATAGTGCTTCAAACCTAGAACTTAGTTCCAAGTTTCCAGCTCCTCCTACATCTCAGATCTGTTTATTTACTACTATTTCCCTATTTCTTCAATTTTTTATTTCAAAATATTACGGTCCTTATTAGAAATTTGAATCTATTTCCAAGTTCATAGTTCCTCTTTGTCCTTTGATTTGGGTATTCCTCCATCCTACTTTCCTCTAAATTTACTCATTTATGATTTAAGGAATTTATGATCATTCATACCTAAATGATCTATCTCAATCATTACCCAAAGATTAGTTCAAAGTTTTAGTTTGGGATAATTCTTGTTATTTTCCTTAATTAGCTTATTTCTTGCTTAATTTCCTTGGGATAGATTTTATTTCCGAAGAACTTTGTCATCATTTAAAATAAATTTTTCCCTTCCATATTCCCTTTTTTTTTACATCATGATCTATGATTTCATCTTATGAACTATGAGTGTCAAATAACACTTATTACCTAAAATAAATATTATAATATCCTATTTCACTTTAATTCTCAACTCGCATACATAATTCCTTTTTCTCTCTAATAAGTTTTCATTGTCATTCATATTCCTCTCTAGGTATCGAAAGTCAAGTTGATTCTAAGACCTAGATAATTTGTTTTGTTCCTCTAAAACCTATCTCCCACTAAAATTAATAAGTTTATTAGATTTTATCTCAAGTCCATGGATCTAATAGCTACCTACGAGTTAGTCTCATGTTAATGGAGCCTCACTTGACTCATCATTTGTATCATTGTAGTTTTCCATTGAATAATTTCTAATCTTGTAAAGTTAATAGAACCTCACTTGACTTATCCTTTGTATCATTTTAATAGCTTTCCTATAAATAGTTTATAATAAATATTGAGACCTCATAAGAATAGTAGACTTGCATTTCAAGGTTTGTGCTTATTCTCACCTCCCACCTCTTGATCTCACTTATCTTTCACAATTTTCTTTCAAGGTTCAAAATTCATTAATAACCTTATATTAGTATCTATGTTCCTAGTTTCTTTTAAGGAATGTTAAGTACAATCAAATAACTGAAATTTTCTTGGTGTATAGACTATATTCCCTATGTTTTGAAAAACATTTTTCTTTTTTGGATATGGTTGAAAACATGTATTTTAAATGGTAATATTCTTAAGGATGAGTGAGCTAGTAAAATACTTAAAGAACTTAATAGGTTCTATTATCTAATCTAAAATGTATGATAATATTGTTAGTAAGGTTTTTGAAAAAATCTTTGAGAAGGATAAACAAGCATATGTTGAGAAATTAGAGACAATAATTGACAAAATGCAGTATTAATTATAGGGATTACCTAAAGTATAAAAGATTAATTTAATATTATAGGATGTATATGTTATAAATTTAGGTAATATTAACTTAGAGTATCTCCATAAAAATAATTTTGGTGATAGACCTATAAATTATTCTAGAATTAATTTTAACTTTATATTGAATTATAGAGATTTTGATTAAGGGAAAATAGGTTTTGAAAGAGTCCTAAAACCCTATACAAGTAGATCTTGACAAAAATTAGGAACCCTCAAATAAATAGTTGTCAAAAAATAACTCTAAAAACTAGTAGCCCTAGCGATAACACAGAAATAAATAACCATAAACAAAGCATTAACTATAACATAAGACTAGGCTAAAGAGAAAAAAAAACATAATACCAAGGGTCTTTAACGGATTCCTTAACCTTGAACATAAAATTAAGGTTTATTTCGGCATCCTTAATATGATCAATGGAAATTAAAGGCTCTCATAACCATATTTTATAGCATCCTAAAGAAAAATAAAAATGAACTAAATGGAAAATTCTCAACAAACTAGGCAACTAAAGGCCTAATAAAAATCTTACTCTTGAAAATTCATCCACTTATACAATTGAACTGCACATCAATAGAAGCCAACAACACCTCAAAATGAAAGAAAAGAGAAGTAAAATCTAAGAGAAGATCAAACTTCGTAGAGACACAAAACTCCACTTCCATAAAAGTCCCCTTCACAACAATAGGAAATGTAGTCAAAGAAGAAATAAATATTGTTGAAGAAACCTGGCATTGTGAGAGGAGAAGGAAGGGAGTGGACACATCAATATTCAACCACTTCAAATAATCATAGTCAACCTCTACAATAAATATAGAAAACAAGATTCAACAAACACTTGCACCAAAAAAAAAGTAGGGAAAAGGAAACCCAATGCAAAGATAGGAAGGGGGAGGAATTGAGTACAATAAAGCACAAGCTTTGAAAATGTATGTATCCTTCCACACAAACATTAGTGCAATCAAGAGTGAAGAAGCTAACAAAAAATTAAATAGAATAATAGAATAAACCCAATACAGGCAAGGGAAGGGAAAGAGGATTACAGCATCAAAGAACACCCTCTCAAAATGATCACACCCAACCACTTTCATCAAAACTGAAACTAAGAACCATCCTACACATTTATAAAATCACAACATAAGGGAAGAATAAGCTCAAGACATGTGTAGGAGGAATAATAGAACAAGCACAATAAATAACAACCACTTAAAATTATCTCACCCAATAACCACAAATACCACCACCACCAAGAACCACCATATATATTTCTTTGATATGAGAAATATTTAGGGAAATGATACCCCAACATAGAGAGGGGACATTGGAAAGGTCAAAATCATCAAATATTCTCCTCTTAATAAAGTCAACCCCAACCATCACCACCAACTCTACAACCAAGAACCTAAAAAACCTAAAGAAAGATACTTCCCTACAATTCCAAAGAGGAGACCTAGAATGTCGATGTCAAAAACACCTATCCATCACCACAACAAGATATAAAACCATTTCTCTAAAATACATAAGCAAAAACAAGGTAAAAAAAAACATAGATAATAAAGCCACATGGCCTTCTTTATAATTCACACTTTTTTCTCTTCATAGAATAGTAGAGGCAATAAAGCCCTATTTTTTTAATACACTCTAGATTTTGAGATGGGGGTTGAATCAACATAACCCAAAATCAGACTTACATAATCCACATCCTTTAATATTTACTACATACAACATTAAACAAATATTGAATTAAAACAATTACACATGAACACCAATATTTTTATGCATTAAAAAACTAAACTAGAAAAACCATGGTGAGCACTTGCCCAAGAAGATAGTAGGATCTCACTTTTTGAAAAAGGCTCACTACCTTTAAATCACCAAAATAGATGTGATCAAACTGCTCCAAACTTAGATATAGAGGCTCACTACAAGAGTATCAAGATATAGAATGAACTTGTGCACCCATGATACACTATCAAAGGTGCATTAAAATCTCCCTAGTACTTAAAAATATTCTCCTAAAAATGTATATGATCTGCACAACTCTCTCACCTTGTTTCTATTGGCAAGTGGTTTATTCAGGAATTTTCTAGAACACTTTAGGGTTGTCATTAATGGAAACACATCTAGTATGGATGGTCACTTGGTTTCAAACATAGTTTTGGAGTTATAGCTTACAAAATGATTAAGTTTAGAAAGCAGAATTACAGAGTATATCAGTACAATTTTGGTCAGTGAACACAATATATTATGAATGAAGACATGAAAGCTTAGGAGAAGCTATTTTGGGATGTATATGACCTTTAGTTAAGGTCGCTTATGTTTTGGTGTTGATTGGAGTAAGTTACAGTATGCTGAAGACATGTGAAGATAGAGTAACAGTGATACACGACAGATGAAAGGTTGTGATTATTAAGGGAGTATAATACAGAGTCCAAATATGCTATTTTGGATTCAAATTGAGGATTACCTATATTTTATTAGTTTATAATTGCCTACTTGGTATTTAAATTTTTTATAAGTTTTAACTATATTTTGTGATGTATTGGGACTCGGATAGACATATAATGATGTATATATACGAGGAGATTTTTCAGAAGTAAAGAATGTAATGAAATGAATGTGATGAAATGAATGGATATGAACATATTAATGCATTCTCATGTCAGAATTAGACAAATGGTGATGCTAACTATAACTGAAACTACCTAAGCATAGGAGATGCTTGTATTGTTCACTATAGAGAAATTATTGTAACAAAATCATATTTTTGATTGTATGAGGAGTGAACTTAGTATACCTTTAATAGGGTTTTTCTATTCCTCTAACGAGGAAATTTTCTGATGTAATAATCAACTCATAATAGGGGTAGGTCTCCTAACTGGGACATAATACTTTTAGTACATATTTGTGAGTACCATCCCCATCGGGGTTTTCCCTTGGCCAAGCTTTCCTCGATAATAAATTCATGGTGTTATGAGCTCTATGTTTTATGTTTATGTTCTTTTCATTTCAACAATTATCTAGTTAAGTTGGAATTTACTAAGTTTAAGTTTAAAGTGTTATAATAATAAGTCACCCCCCCCCCTCTCAGTATTACTTTATCCTAACAATTGATATCAAAGCTATTGGCCCTTGGAGAGAAATCTTAACAAATTAAGGGAGATAAAGATGGATTCTGAAAGTTTGGAAGAAAAATTTGACGTATCACTTGAAGACCTTGATAAGGCTAATGCAAATAATGGTGACTTGAGATTCAAATTGAGAAGAGTTGAGGGTTTCATCAATAAAATGAGGGAACAAATTGAACTATCTAAGAGTCAGAGAAAAGTTCTTTTGGATAAGATAAAAGAGGATTTAGACAATGATACTTCAGATCAGATAAAACAACTTGAACAAGAGAGAGATACCTTGAATCTTGATCATGAAACTTCTTCCCTTCATATGGATAAAGAGATTAAACATGTAAGGGATGATAGAAACAAAATTAAAGAAACCTTAAAAGATGAAAATATTCAGATGGGACAAATGAAGATTGAACTTGATCAATACAAGAACAAGTACATGGAATTAGAGAAATATAATTAAATCTTAAAAGGAGAACTAGTTGAGGCAAATTAACATATTGAAAAACTTCATTCATGAAGTAATAATATTGATGAATAAAGTGATAGACAAAAGCCTAAAGGAGACATGACTGGATTTGGCTTCAATGAAGCTGAATGTTCAAAGACTTGGGAAGAAAAATCAGAAGTAAATACATTGGACACAAGAAGGTAGAATGCAAGAAACCTGATCAATCAAGAATCATGAAACATTACAATATCTAAGATCACATGTTACAAGTGAAATAAATTTGGGCACATTGAAAAGTATTGTAAGTTACAGGTTAATCAGAACATACCACCTCCTACATGCTAAAAATTTCATAATTTAGGACACATAGAAAAGTTTTTTAGATACAGTGGACCTGAGAATAGAAGTGGTCCTCTACCTATTGATACAAAGAAGAGTACTAGTGATGTTAAGAGTATTGCAGAAAAAATTAATAGTCAGTTTATAAAATCAGAAGATGTAAATAGTGGTAAGTTATGTAAAGTAAAGGAATCAAATGAGGAAATGGTTCAGGGAGAGTCAGTATATGCTACTTAATCTTTTCTTGATGAAAACATTGACACATCAACCTCAATGGAAAATCATGGCCTTAGGGGGACCATTGGAAGGAAACATCATAAATCTATCTAGCCCGTGATTGCGAGGAATAAGCTCTTGCAAGCTTAGAGAGAGTATGTTGAGATATTATGGAACTTATATCTGTGATCGTATGGTTTAACAATTTAATATCCTCTGATCATGAGATTGTTAATCAATTAGATTATGTGTAGAGATGAGTTTATTGGGAAGTGTGTCATTTATTTAAATAGTGAATTATAAGGTCAATCGAGATAACTTTTGTCAACATCATTCAAAAAATTGAGCCTAAGCAGAACATGGATTTGAGCTAAGAGAAGTAAAGAAGCAACTTTTTGAGCTTTTGACCGAAGAAGAAATTCATGAAACTGGAAGATAAAATGAATTTAGATCATTTCTGAAGCTTTGGCTACATATACTTCATTGATTTTCAACGTCGCCAAAAGGCCTAGGTATAAATTCAAGAAACACCCATTCAAATAAACTGAAGATGATCTCGAAGGTGCATTTTTGCAAACTCTCTAAGACATTATACATGTCAAAGAAATTAGGGATTACATTCAATATAAGTATGAGCCTCTAGGAGACTTTGAGATTTATAAAGATATGAAGGACTTGATTGGAGTAGATGGTAAGATAAAAGCCAAGTTCGCACATCTTGAGAACCTTAGTATAATGTGAATAATTGAATACTACAAATTTGATGAAGAGGAATGTATTAATATCATCCTAAGAAGAGTTCATGACAAAAAAATTTCCTTGGAAATCAGCTAGTAAAGATTTATAGTGATCTAATGCATGCTATAATAGGTTTGGATAACTCTAGTGTTATCCTTATCACATAGAAGAACACAAAGAAAGAGGTGGAAACCCTAATACATTTGCAATGACATAAGAGAGATATGAAATTTAATGATATATTTTAGAAATATGTTAGATTGGTTTCAATGATTCTAGGTTATAAAATAAATTACAACAACTAACCTAACTAAGTATCAGTAGTAGTGATCATGATGGCAGATAGAATGCTGAAAGAAAAATATTAAGTATAACCTTTGTGAACTACTTGAACAACAATTTTTGAAGAATTTGAGGCAAATAAAGAAGTATAAGTCAAAGCCGTTCAAGTTTGGGTCTCTACCGATACACATTAATATTTATATTGTACATATTTTTCCTGGTATGCACCCTAGAGCTTGGATGGACAGAAAACCTACAGGAATTCATATTACACATATCTATCGAAGACAAAGTAGTAAATGGCTTGATGGTGAATTATTTGGGATGATAAAAATCTTGCAGAGAGAGATGAAGGAAAGAATGAGGATCCATGAGGCATTGGTAGAAAAATACAAGGATACAATCTATTTCATGGTTGAAACTGATTATGTTTGCTTTGAGGTAGTACAACCCAGGATGAAGTTGTGTTATCCTCTGAGATATGAAGTCAGTTCTTATGTCTTAACCATGCAAGTTAAACATTTTCTATCCTCATTAATTGATCAATCCAAAGAAAGATGGGGTAACTATGAAAGGAAGTGTGTGAAGATAAGGGAAGAGAAGACTCTAGATGTAAGAAAGAGAAAACTAGAAAATATGGTAGATGATCTAGCAGCTAAGGATGGTATAATAAAGGAGGAGATGAAATATGTAAGAAATAATATGACAAAAATAGATTTTGGATTGCTGAGAACTACTCTGGCTATAGCCCTTACACCTCCAAAAGTTGAGAAGGTTATCAGTACAACCCCTGATATGATTAGTATATCTTAGAATACACCTACACCACCAAAGAGAACATCACAGGAAGTGAAACTCATGAAATTTCCTAGAAGAAACACAAGATCCACCAAAAAGAACTCTCTTCCTAAGAAAAAAAGGAAAAAAAATTGAAAAGAAGAAGAAAGAAGAGAAGAAATTTGAAGAGAAGAGCACTGATGTGAAACAACTCTGGAAGCCTGACATGAAAATACCGTGGTGCAGGAGCACCTAGGAAAACTACCAATGCTTAAAAAAATTTGGTTTGTAATTGAACCTATCCAAGTCAGTGATTTTTTCTTTTGACCTTAGAAGGTCTCGCAAGGTGTGTGACTAGATGGAGTAGTAGTTAGTACTAATCCAATCTAGTTTAGTTAGTTTTGCTTAAAGGCTTGTTTTGGCTTAGATTAGGGAAAACAAGTATAAATGTATCCTAGACTTAGGTGAGAATTGGAAAGTGCCTAAGTTGTTTTTAATGATGTGTATTCATCAAATAAAGAAGGATAGAGGTCCTAAAAGTTAGTTATGAGGATTTATGAAAAAGATGCTAAATGTTGTCATGACAACATTTTGCAAGATTTCAAATGTTGCATGCAACATAGACAACTTTTTGATTTCTTTCAAAATGGAGAAAGGCAATAAATTCTAATGGCATAAAATCATGGAGTACGCATATTAAGATACACTAAGGCTCATTTCCTGAGGGGGGATGATTGTAATCAAGTTTTTGAATAGCAATAGAGCTCTGGTTTTTTTGTTTTCTGCAATAATTGAAGTATTTTAAGTTAATGAGTGGTTTAATGGATTGAACTAACAAATATAATATTGGATATGTGTTGAGTGGGAATTTTTAAGATTTTTTTTTTTAGTGATCAACTTTCTTAGAGTAGATTAGATTGCTTTTTTAAATTGTTTAAGAACTAGCACAAATGTTGGGGTAGACAGAGTAGTTTTTAGTTTCATGGCTCCCCCATAGAATCCAACCATGGGAAACTTCTGGTTGTGGATGAATATATTAGGGGAGTCTATGTGTAGTTTAAATATGAAAGGAGGAGATATGAGGAGTCGAGAAGCTATTTTTAAAGTTAATCCCTAGGCGAGCAATGCCTCTCTGTCTAGGTGTCTAACACAGAAAGATTTGGGTGCCATTGCAAGGGTATGTTTGGGAAAATAAAACCAAGTGTAGGTTTGGGAGGATTAGGGTCTAATAGAACCCTATCTATGAGGTGAGGTCCTTATCAATCAATCTAGATAGATTTCTAGATAGAAATCAGATGATTATAACCAATGCACAAAAATAGCCATATTTGACCTATATTTTAGGATAGTAGTGTACGAATGACATAGGGATCTAAAACCTTGAAAATATTTGAGGTCTTGGAAAAAGGGTGTCTGAATACTAAGTTTTTTTTAGGGATGTTTGATATTTTTGAGCAAGAATCTAGAAAAACCCTCTAGATAGGGATAATTGGGCAATTAGGCTTATTAGGACCAAAAGCAGTATGAATTTGGAACTTGATTGTTTTGAGTTTGAAGACCTATTCAAATGGGATTGATAGGATTTCAAATGGATGTCTTGGTGATGAACATATTCTTTGTATCACTTATGATAAATGTTTGAGTAGTTTGAGATTTGAATCTTCCAAGAAAGTATAGTGACAAGGAGTAATTTCAATGTTGGAAATCCTTCAAGGTTAAGCATAAGGGAAATAACTCTTAGAAAGGAGTTAGAATATTCTCAGGCTTGGATACTTGAGACTATTAGGGTTATAGAAGAGAAATAGGGATCCTAAGTAGACTAGGACAAACAAAGTCCTAAGTTGAGCAAGTGCAATGCAAACCTTGGAGCATTTCCATCAGATTGGTATCAGAGCACAGGTTTTATGGGGCTTGTGGTTAATGTTCCAACTAGCAGAGCCAGTAGGATATTCTACAATGGTGACCAATGCAGAGTTGGATAAGAAGGTAGATGATCAAGAAGTGGATAATAGGATACTCTGAGACAGATTGGCTCAATTAGAACAAAAGATAGATGAAATTTATGTGAAACCAGATGAAGTGGAGGATAAGGTTGAAGGGAGAGGCAAGGAGATTGTCATTGATGATGAAGTACCTGAACCTGACCTTGTCCTTAATGAGGAGCCATTGTTGAAAGCTTTATAGGATATGAGTCACAAAGCACTAGAAGGAGTTCCAATCTTTACCGGAAAGATGGAACCAGAGATAGTCCTATATTGGATGGAAGGACTAGAAAACCATTTTGAGTGTGATGGAATCACTGAGGCTCAAAAGGTGAAGGTTGCTAAAGCTAGATTGAGAGGGTTTGCACTCACTTGGTGGAAATTCATCCAAGATGAGAGGGAGAAGGAAGGAAAGGGGCCCATTGCTTCATGGAAGGCTATGGTTAAAAAAATAAGAGATGCTTATATCCCTGAGGATTATGAAATCTAACTACATAAGAGAAGACAAGGTTTGAGACATAAGGACCTAGATGTAGAATCATATACTAAAGTTTTAGAGACTTTGCATGAGATCTAGAGTTGCATAGGATGAAAGGTTAAGGTAGAAAGATACCTTACTAGACTAAAGTGGACCATACAAGATGAGATACATTTTTTGACTCCAGACACTTTTAGAAGTGCCACCAAATTGCCATTAAAGTTGAAGAGAAGCTCAGAAAGAAACAAGACTCTAGTACTACCAAGGGAAGAGGTAGAGGAAGAGACATTAGAGGACAAAGAGGTGGATATGGTGGAAGGATTTTTGAACCAAAGAATCAAGGGGAGACTAAATTTGTTAAACAAAAATAAGGAAACTCAAAAAGAGGGAGTTCAAATAGAGGAAGGAACTCTAGTAGCAGAGGAAGAAACAACAACCAAGGTAGGGGTAACTACTTTGCTAACATTAAGTTTTACCACTGCAACCAGATGGGACACCCTACATACAGATGTCCAAAGAAGGGTACTACTTCTCAGGAAAGTGATAAAAGGGTGAATTATGTCCAAGAAGAGACTAATGGTGGAAATAAACACCCTGAGGTTCCCTTAGAGTCAGAGGAAGGTGAAAATTTAATTATGAGAACTCTGATTAAGGATCCAGTAAAAGAAGAGCCTAGTCAAAGGAGGTCACTGTTTAGAGTGAAGTGTAAAATTATGGGGAAGGTGTGTAGATGAATTACAAAATTAGGGTCTACTAACAATATAGTTTCAGAGGAAGTAATCAGCAAGTTGAAAATGAAAAGGATACCCCATACTAATCCTTATAAAGTCACCTGGATAAACAAAGGACAACATGTCCTTGTCAATGAACAAGCTTGGGTGGAATTCTCAATTGGGAGGTATAAGGACAAGGTATTATGTGATGTACTACCTATGGATGCATGTCACCTAATCCTAGGTAGGCTATGGAAATTCGAGCAACATGCCATGCATGATGGTGAAAAGAATTCATATTCTTTCAAGGACAATGTGACATTCAAAATATAGACACTATTGGAGGATGCTAAAATGAAGTCATCTAGCCCCAATATTCTCAAGGTTAGTGAGAAAGACTTCTTAGAAGCATTAGAAGAAGGAGAGGGAGTTGGTTTTGCACTAGTGTTGAAACAAAAGGAAGAAAATGCAGATAGAGCAGTCAAGAAGACAGAGTTGCCAAAAGAAGTGTAGGTAATGTTGCAGAATTATGAAGGCATTGTCAGTGATGGACAACCATCATCCCTACCACCTAAGAGGTCTATAAGCCACCATATAGACCTTATCCCTAGAGATACCCTTCCCAATAAGGCTACATATAAGATGACTCCTCAACAAAATGAGGAAATAGCTAGATAGATACAAGAACTCCTAAGCCAAGGTCTCATTAGGAAAAGTATTAGCCCGTGTACCATACCCACTGTCTTAGCCCCTAAAAAGGGAGGAAAATGGAGGCTATGTACTGACTCTAGAGAAATAAATCGAATAACCATTAGGTATAGGTTCCCTATCCCTAGGATAGAAGACCTAATGGACTATCTAGGCGAAGCAAGATTTTTCACAGAGATTGACTTGAAGAGTAGATACCACCAAATCAGAGTCAATGTGGGAGATGAATAGAAAATAGCCTTCAAGACCATAGAACGATTATATGAGTGGCTTTCCATGCCATTTGGGTTATCCAATGCCTCATCCACATTGATGAGACTCATGAATAAGTTCTTAAAAGACTACATAGGAAAATTTGTGGTAGTCTACTTGGATGATATGCTCATCTATAGAAAGACAAGAGAAGAACACCTCAGACATCTACAAATAGTCTTCAAGAAGTTGCATGAAGAAAATTTAATGATCAAATTGGAAAAATATGAATTCATGAAACAAGAGCTAGTGTACCTTGAATTTGTGTCATCTCAAGGCAACCTAAAGATGGATCCAAGCAAAGTGGAAGCCATCATTAACTGACCTACTCCAAGAATAACCACTGAGGTAGGAATATTTCATGGCTTAGAATAGTACTATAGAAAGTTTATAAAATAATTCAGTACAATTTGTGCTCCTATGCTTGATACTATCAAGGGTGGGATGAAAAATAAATTTGTATGTAATGAACAATTTAACCATGGGTTTGAGTTGTTAAAGAAAAATATTGCTACCCAACCAATCCTGATTTTTCCAGTCTTTGAAAATCTATTCACAGTGGAATGTGATGCTAGCAATGTAGCCATTAGTGCAGTCTTGAGTCAAGATGGAAGACTAGTGGCCTTTCACTCTGAGAAACTAAGTGAAGCTAAGAATAAATACTCTTCTTATGACCTAGATATGTATGCTCTATTCCAAGCACTAAGAAAGTGGAGGTACTATGTTCTTCTAAATGATTTCATAATCTCTTCAGACAATCAATCATTAAGTTTCTTGAACTCTCAAGATAAACTCAGTTACAAGCATATGAAGTGGGTTGAGTACCTGGAAGCCTACTCCTTCAAAATAAAACACAAGAAGGGATTGAAGAATAAGGTAGAAGATTCCTTTAGTAGAAGAGCCCTGACCATTCAAGAGATACAACTAGAGCTCATGAGGATAGACATCTTCAAAGAACTATATGGAGAAGATGAAGACTTTTTAGACATTTACAAGGTATGCCAAGAATATAAGAATCACTTTCATAGTCAATTTTGTGAATATACCTTATAGAGTGGTCTATTGTTTAAGGGGAGTCAATTGTGTGTTCCTAGGGGGTCTATAAGGGAGAATCTAATCCATGAGAAATACAAAGGTGCACTTAGTGGCCATTTTGGTGTCAATAAGACACAACTATTAGTTCAAATATTTTACTTTTGGCCCAAGAGGAATCAAGGTGTTAAGAAATTTTTAAAAGTTTGTGTTATGTATCAAAAGGCAAAAGGTACATCTAATAATTGGTGTAGGAGAACCTAGGCTAACCTCCATATTTGTTCATTTTGGCTTGTACTTGACATTATCCCAAGTCAAGATAGGTTAGTTTTTTTTGGACCTTAGTAGGTCTTTGCAATGTAGGCAAAGTGAGCTAGTCATTAGGACTAAGGTCACATCAATAGCCATTGTTAGTAGTATCTTCAAATTATTAGGCTTAGTTGTTAAATGTGAGGTTGGAGTCATGAATGTGTCCAAATCACTTAAATGTGGACATAGAGATACCATAGGGTCTTAAATGATCTTGGATCCTCGAATTGAAGAGGTTAGAGGTCCTAAAATGTAGCGAGAAGGCATGAATGAAAAGATGCAAAAAGTTGCTAAATTATTGTCATGACAACATTTGCAATAATTGCAAATGTTGCATGCAACATGGCTACATCAGATTATCCTTGAAAATAGGAGTGTGGAATTGACCAAAGAGGCCCTAGAATGGTGGAATAAGGCATCTAGTGTATGGAGAGACATGAACTAAGGAGTTAGTTTTTCATATTGTTAAAAGTGTGAAGTGAATAGAGACTACAGTTCTGAGTTTTCAGTAATCCCGAGAATTTTATGTTGACAGTCATATGTAATGGATTGAAAGACTGAGACTAGTGGTTTTCTTGTATTCTTAGAACATTTTGGAGTGTTTTTCATTTAGTAGTCAAGTTTCTTTGTGGTCATTTAAGGTGTTGTTTAAATTGTTTTCAGTTTAGGAGACTCACTGGTCCTGTCCAGACTAGTCAGTCTAATGATGGCTCCCCTGTGAAATCTAACCATGGGAAACATCTAATGGTAGATGGGAATGATAGGGGAGTCAGTAGTGTACATAGTTGTGGAGTTAGTAGTCCTAGAAAGTCAAGTTACTATTTTTAGAACCAAGGCCTAGGCGAGCATACACTTCCCAGTTAGAGGTTTGGAGGAGAAATAGTGAGCTTTCATGTGTAGGGGAAGAAGGTACTCTATGGTCTAAGTACATGTAAAGTTAGGGTTTAGTGTTAACTTGACATGATAGGTTGGTCAAGTTCATGCCAATCAATGAAGACATGTTTTGAGTGAATATTGGATAGTGTTGTAGATTGTCCTAGTTTTTAGGCCTTTTAGCCCTATAAGACCTAGTTTATAGGAACCCTGTATACGGATAACTTAGGGGTTTGAGACTTAAAAAATCCTTTGTAAAATGGAAAACGGTATCTAGATATGGTCTTAGATCTTTGAGGGCTTTGGAAATTTTTTTCAAGAAGTGAGAAAAACACATTGTTTAGGGCTACCAGGAAATAAGCCTAATTAGGCCTTTTGAAGACACAAACTTGAACTCGACTGAAAATTGAAAGGAGATTCCTCAAAATGGATTCCAAATTGATAAAATGTAGTGTCTACATGGTTTTGGACACCCCTACAAGTGATTCATGAAGGTTAGTGTTGGAATTGACACTTAGACTCTTCTAAGTGTAAGTTGGAGAAGTAGAGATTTAAACTAACTATAGGGTGTTAGTATTTCAAAGGGTGAAGCACAAGTGGAGACTCTTAGAGGAGATTAGGATTAGGACTTAGTTAATGATCTAAGCCTAATAAGGACATAGAGAAGATTAGGATCCTTGAAGAAGATAAAGAGGATCTTCTTAGTAGATTGTGCAAGCAAGCCCATTGGAACACTCACATCATATTGGTATCAGAGGTTGATTAAAGATCAGGCTTGTGGTGGATGTTTTAGCCTACTAAATTAGTCAGAGAGAATACACCTGGAGCATCAGAAAAACACAAAGTTATGGTGAGTAATTCTAAGTTATCCAAAAAGGTTGAAGAACAAGAAGAAGACAACAAGTTTTTAAGAGAAAGGTTGTCTCAAATGGAGAAACTCTTGGGAGAAGTCCAAGACAAAGATGAGAAGATGAAAGATAAGATTGAATAGAAAGAAGAAGAAGAAGCAAGGGAGAAAGGAGTGGATCTAGAAGAAGAATCTCCAACCCCTGACCCTGTCAGTGACCAAGAACCCTTCTTAAATGCATTGCAAGCTTTAAGTGGTAAAGCTTTGGAGAGTGTGCCACTATTTAGTGAAAAATGGATCTAGATTTAGTTGTGGATTGGATAGATAGCATAGAGAACCATTTTGAATGTGATTGTATCATAGAGGCCCAGAAGGTGAATGTGGCCAAGTCAAGATTGAGAAGTTCAGCCCTCACATGGTGGAAGTTTGTTCAAACCAAAAGAGAGAAAGAAGGAAAGAGTACTATAGCAACATGGAAGGGAATGGTGACTAAGATGAAGCATACCTATTTGCCTGATGATTATGAAGTGTAGCTACATAGAAGAAGACATAATCTAAGAAAAAAATATCTAGATGTCCAAGACTACATGGAGGAGTTCCAAAAGTTGTGCCTACGGTCACAAGTGGTTGAAGATGAAAGCATCAAGCTAGCTAGGTATTTGAATGGACTCAAATGGTATATTCAAGATGAAAGGAGTCTTGTGAACTTAAAAACCATCTACCAATGCTATCATGGCCTTGAATATCGAAGAGAAAGGAAAGAGAAAGCAAGAAAAAAGTTCTAAAGGAAGAGGTAGAGGAAGAGATAGTAGGGGACAAAGAGGTGGTTATGGTGGAAGGAGTTCAGAGTCAAGGATAGAAGGATAAGTTAAATATAATGAGAAACAATAAGCAAGTTCCAGTAGAGGTGGTAGAAGAAAGGAAATCCAATTTTAAAGGTAGAAGTGGTGAACAAGGAAGAGGCAACAATTTTTCCAATATGAAATGTTACCATTGTAATCAAATGGGACACGCTTCCTATAGGTGTCCAGAGAAGGGTAGTACTTCTCAAGGAGGTAAAAAGAGGACTAATTTGGTCCAAGAAGACACAAATTTAGAGGAAGGTGAGAACCTCATGATGAGGATAACATTGATCAACGAACCAATCAAGGAGGAGCCAATCAAGGAGGAGCCAAGTCAAAGGAGGTCTTTGTTTAGAATTAAATGTAAGGTGATAGGTAAAGTATGTAGGGTTATCATAGACTCAGGGTCTACTAATAATATTGTATCAGAGGAGGCATTCAGCAAGCTAAACATGACAAGGATACCTCATACTCATCCCTACAAGGTAACATGGCTCAACAAAGGACAACATGTCTTAGTGAATGAGCAAGCATGGGTGGAGTTCTCTATAGGGAGATATAAGGACAAGGTACTATATGATGTGATGCCCATGGATGCATGTCACTTTCTCCTATGCAAGCCATGGAAATTTGACCTCCAAGCTATCCATGATGGGGTGAAGAACTCCTATACTTTCAAGAAGGATAACATGACTTTCAAAATTCAGTCATTGTTAGAAGATGTAGAGATGAAGATAGCTAGTTTCAATGTACTAATGGTGAGTGAGAAAGATTTATTGGAGGCCATTGAAGAAGGAGAAGGAGTTGGCTTTGCACTGATGTTGAAGCCTAAGGAAGTGGAAGAAAAAATGATGAAGAGGACAGAGCTGCCACAAGAGATACAAGAAATTTTGCAGAAGTATGAAGGCATTGTAAGTGATGGAAAACCATCAACCTTACCCCCTATAATACCAATAAGCCATAAGATTGACCTTATTATAGGAGCTACCCTACCCAATAAGGCAGCCTACAAGCTGACCCCTCAACAAAATGAGGAAATAACTAGGCAAATTCAAGAGTTGTTAGAACAAGGTCTTATAAGGAAGAGTATTAGTCCTTGTGTTGTACCCATAGTCCTATTCCCTAAGAAAGGAGGTACTCGGAGATTATGTACTGACTCTAGAGCTATTAATAGGATCACTATCAGATATAGGTTCCCTATCCCTAGGATTGAAGACTTGTTGGATTGTCTAGGAGGTGCGAGGTACTTCACAAAGATAGATTTGAAAAGTGGATATCACCAGATAAGGGTGAATGAAGGAGATGAGTGGAAGAAATCCTTCAAGACCACTAAAGGGATATATGAATGGCTAGTCATGCCATTTGGCCTATCAAATGCTCCATCAACTTTTATGAGGTTGATGAATGAAGTACTTAAAGACAACATTGGCAAGTTTGTAGTGGTATACTTGGATGATATACTCATATTTAGTAAGACAAGAGAGGAAAAATTCAAGCATGTGGAATTAGTATTCAAGAAGCTACATGAAGAGAAGCTCATGATTAACTTGGAGAAGTGTGAGTTCATCAAAACTGAGGTATTGTACCTAGGTTTTGTTCTATCTCATGGTAATCTGAAAATGGAGAAAAGTAAAGTGGAAGCCATCATGAATTGGCCTACTCCAATGACAGAAATAGAGGTAAGGAGTTTTCATGGCCTTTCTTAGTATTATAGGAAGTTCATAAGGAAATTTAGTGCTATTTATGCTCTAATGTTGGATACAATCAAAGCAGGAATGAAGACCAAGTTCATGTGGAATGAACAAGCCAACAAGAGCTTTGAGTTGCTGAAGGAAAAGATTGCTACCCAACCAGTGTTAGTCTTGCCAAGCTTTGAGAAGCTTTTCACAATTGAATCCATTTGGGATATCCTAAACCAAGAGGGTAGATCAATATCATTTCACTCTGAGAAGTTTATTGAAGCAAAGAAGAATTATTCTTCTTATGACCTTGATTTGTATGCATTGGTTCAAGCCTTGAGAAAGTAGAGGCACTACTTGCTACCCAACGAGTTCATTCTTTACTCAGATAATCAGGCCTTAATCTTTCTAAATTCTCAAGAGAAGTTGAGCCACAAGCACATGAAGTGGGTTGAATACATACAAGCTTACACCTTTAATATCAAACATAAGAAAGGTGTCCTCAATAAATTTTCTGATTCATTGTCAAGAA
Source organism: Thuja plicata (assembly GCA_018584345.1). Taxonomy (NCBI): domain Eukaryota; kingdom Viridiplantae; phylum Streptophyta; class Pinopsida; order Cupressales; family Cupressaceae; genus Thuja; species Thuja plicata. Next base: position 3,988,216 of record MU227475.1, on the reverse strand, counting down.
GAGCTCTTACCATCCAAGAGATACAGTTGAAGAGCATGGGAATAGATCACTTCAAGGAACTATATTCTAAAGACGAGGACTTTGGAGACATTTAAAAGGTATGTGTTGAATACAAGAAGCATTTCCATTGTGAGTATGCTGAGTACACTTTGCAAAGTAACCTTTTGTTTAAAGGAAATCAATTATGTGTCCCTAGAGGCTCTATTAGGGAGAATGTGATTCAAGAGAAGCACAATGGTGCATTGAGTGGTCTTTTTGGGATCACAAAGACACAATAACTTTTTCAAAGGTTCTACTATTGGTTGAGGATGAATCTTGATGTCAAGAGGTATGTAGAGAGTTGTATTGTGTGTCAAAGAGCCAAGGGTACTTCATCAAATGCTGGCCTTTATTAGCCCCTATCTATTCCCACTAGACCTTGGGATTGTTTGAGCATGGATTTTGTAGTTGGGTTACCAAAGACAAGACAAGGCATGGATAGTGTTTATGTAGTTGTGGATAGGTTTAGTAAAATGGCTCACTTTGTGCCATGCAAGACCACTAATGATGCCAGCCAAATAGCATATCTATTCTTCAAAGAGATAGTAAGAATCTATGGGTTACCTTAGAGCATTGTGTCTGATAGAGACACCAAATTTATGAGTCATTTTTGGAAGACTCTTTGGCAAAGATTAGGCACTAATTTATGCTTTGGATCTGCCTACCATCCCCAGGTGGTCAGACTTAAGTGGTGAATAGAAGCCTTGGAAATCTACTAAGGTTCTTGACAAAGGATTACGGACAACATTGGGATCAATAGATTGGATAGGCTGAGTATGCCTACAATGACACCATAAATAGATCAACAGGGAAGAGCCCCTTTGAAATAGTGTATGGAATACACCCTAGAGGAGTCTATGAGTTGAGAGACCACAAGGATGGAGTGAAAGAAAGTGGATATGAAGATGATTTTTCTTATGCCATGCAAGAAATACATGAAACAGTCTGGAAAACCTTGACAGATAACACCTTGAAACATAAGGCAAAGGTTGATGAAATTAGGAGGATAGTTGAGTTTAATGTGGGTGACATGATGATGGTACATCTCAATAAATAAAGATTGCATAAGGGATTCCCTCATAATTTTTAGATGAGAAGGATAGGCACTTGTCTTATAATGGCTAAGTATGATGAAAATGCATTCAAAGTTGAACTCCCAGAAGATAGTGGACTGTCACCTATCTTCAACATTGTAGACTTAGTCCATTAGAAAGGACCAAAACAAGAATTGAATCAGAGTCTTCAAGAAGTAATTAGAGATGTGGAGGAGCTACAATTACCATGTGCTATAGTCACAGGAGCTGATAGCATAATGGATACAAGAGTCTACAAGAAGACTAGAACTAAAGAGTATAAGGAGCACTTGATCAAAATTCATGATAAAAATAATGCTGATACAATATAGATCAAAGAATTAGAGTTGAAGAAGATGGGGATTGATCCAGGCATCCTTAATCCAAGGGTGGATTGATCTTTTTGTTTTTGGGAGGATGGTGCAAGAGAACCTAGGCTAATCTCCATGTTTGTTCATTTTGGATTGTACTTGAAATTATCCAAGTAAAGCTAGGTTAGTTTTTTTTGGACCTTAGTAGGTCTTTTCAACATAGGCTAAGTGAGTTATTCATTAGGACTAAGGTCACATCGATAGCCATTGTTAGTATTATTTTCAAATTATTAGGCTTTGTTGTTAAATGTGAGGTTAGAGTCATGAATGTGTCCAAATCACTTAAATGTGGACATAGAGATTCCATAGGGTCTTAAATGATCTTGGATCCTCAAATTGAAGAGGTTAGAGGTCATCAAATTTAGGGAGAAGGCATGAATGAAAAGATGCCAAAAGTTGCTAAATTATTGTCATGACAACATTTGAAATAATTGAAAATGTTGCATGCAACATGTTTACATCGAATTCTCCTTGAAACTAGGAGTGGGGAATCAAAAAAAAAGGCCCTATAATGGAGAGACTTGAACTAAGGAGCTAGTTTTTCATATTGTAATAAGTGTGAAGTGAATAGACGCTGCAATTTTGAGTTTTAAGTAATCCCGAGAATTTTGTGTTGACAATCATATGTAATGGATTGAAAGACTAAGAATGGTGGTTTTTTTTTGTTCTTAGAACAATTTGGAGTGTTTTTCATTCAGTCTAGTCAAGTTTCTTTGTGGTAATTTAAGGTGTTGTTTAAATTGTTTTCATTTTAGGAGACTCACTGGTCTTGTCCAGACCAACCAGTATAATCATGGCTTCCCCATGAAATCTAACCATGGGAAACATCTAATGGTAGATGGAAATGCTAGGGGAGTCAGTAGTGCACATATTTGTGGAGTTAGGAGTCCTAGAAAGGCAAGTTACTATTTTTAGAACCAAGCCTTAGGCGAGCATGCACTGCCCAATTAGAAGTTTGGGGGAGAAATAGTGAGATTTCATGTGTAGGGGAAGAAGGTATTGTATGGTCTAAGTACATGTACAGTTAGGGTTTAGTGTTACCTTGACATGCTAGGTTGTTCGAGTTCATGCCAATCAGTGAAGACAAGTTTTGAGTGAGTATTGGATAGTGTTGTAGACTGTCCTAGTTTTTAAGCCTATTAGCCCTATAAGACCTAATTTATAGGAACCCCATGTATGGATAACTTAGGGGTTTGAGACTTAAAAAATAATTTGTCAAATGGAAAAGGGTATCTAGATATGGTCTTAGATCTTTGAGGTGTTTGGAAAATTTTTGCAAGAAGTGAGAAAAACACATTGTTTAGGGCTACAAGGAAATAAGCCTAATTAGGCCTTTTGAAGACACAAACTTGAACTTGACTAAAAATTGAAAGGAGATTCCTCAAGATGGATTCCAAATTGATCAAATACAGTGTCTACATGGTGTTGGACACCCCTGCAAGTGATTCATGAAGGTTAGTGTTGTAATTGACACTTAGACTCTTCTAAGTGTAAGTTGGAGAAGTAGAGATTTGAACTAACTATAGGGTGTTAGTCTTTCAAAGGGTGAAGCACAAGTGGAGACTCTTAGAGGAGAGTAGGATTAGGACTTAGTTAATGATCTAAGCCTAATAAGGACCTAGAGGAGATTAGG
>MU227475.1:3937893-3985050 GCA_018584345.1 Thuja plicata | reverse complement strand
GAGTAGGATTAGGACTTAGTTAATGATCTAAGCCTAATAAGGACCTAGAGGAGATTAGGATCCTTGAAGAAGATAAAGAAGATCTTCTTAGTAGATTGTGCAAGCAAGCCCATTGGAACACTCACATCAATAATGCAGGCCTATATCAGGCTCTACCCATTTCAACAAACCATGGGAATGTCTGAGCATGGATTTTGTAGTGGGATTTCCCAAGACAAAAGATGGAATGGATAGCATTTATGTTATTGTAGACATATTCAGTAAGATGGCACACTTTGTACACTGCAAGACAACACATGATGCAAGTCAGATAGCTTCCCTATTATTCAAGGAGGTAGTCAGAATACATGTTTTTCCATTGAGAATAGTGTCAGACGGAGACACAAAGTTTATTAGTAATTTTTGGAAGAATCTATGGTAGAAGCTAGGAACCAACTTGTCTTTTGGATCTGCATACCATCCTCGGTCTGATGGTCAAACATAGGTAGTAAATAGGAGTCTTGGAAATCTCCTACGGTGTTCAAATAATGAGTATGGTCAAGTTTGGGACCAACTCATTGGGCAAGAAGAATATGCCTACAATGACACAGTGAATAGGAATACTGGTAAGAGTCCGTTTGAAATAGTTTATGGCCTTCATCCATGAGGCATATATGAGCTCAAAGATCTGAAGGATGGAACCAAGGGAAGTGGCTATGTAGATGAATTTGCACATTCTATGCAAGAATTCCATGAGACAGTGAGGAAGACACTCATTAAAAATATTGAGAAGCTTAAGAGAAAAGTGGATGAGAGGAAAAGAGATGTCCAATTCAAAGTTGGGGATCTAGTGATGGTTCACCTCAACAAAGAAATATTACAAAAATGAATACCACATAAGCTTCAGATGAGAAGAATTGGCCCCTATATCATACTGGCCAAATATGGAGTAAATGCCTACAAGGTGGAACTTCAAGAGGATATGGGTCTATCTCCAGTGTTTAATTTTGCAGACTTAATTTTATACAAAGGCCCACTTCCATATCTAGGTTAGAATTTGACTGAAGTTATACAGGGGGTGGAGGAGCTCAACTTTCCATTTGCACCAATCAAGAAGGAAAAACACATAGTAGATTCCAAAGTCTACAAGAAGATAAGAAAGAAGGAATACATAGGAAACTTAGTGAATTGGCATGGAAAAATGGATGCAGATGCAGTTTGGGTAAAGGAGATAGAGTTCACAAAGTTTGGCATTGATGCCAACTTACTCAATTGAAGGGTGGATTGAAGTTTTTTTTTCATTTATGGAAAATAGTGTAGGAGCCCCTAGGAAAACTCCCAATGCTTAACCAATTTTGGTTTGTAACTGACTCTAGCCAAGTCATTGATTTTTTCTTTTGACCTTAGAAGGTCTTGCAAGGTGTGTGACTAGATGGACTAGTAGTTAATACTAATCCAATATAGTTTAGTTAGTTTTTCTTAAATTCTTGTTTTGGCTTAGATTAGGTAAAATGAGTCTAAGTGTATCCTATACTTAGATGAGAAGTGGAAAGTTCCTAAAAAGGATTTAATGAGGTGTATTCATTGAATGAAGAAAGATAGAGGTCCTAAAAGTTAGTTATGAGCATTTATGCAAAAGATGCAAGATTGCAAATGTTGCATGCAACATAGATATTTTTTTTATTCCTTTCAAAATGGAGGAAGGAAATCAATTCTAGAGACCTAAAATCATGGAAGAAGAATCTTAAGATACTCCAAGGCTCACTTGCCGAGAGAAAATGATTGTAATCAATTTTTTGATTAGCAATAGAGCTCTAGTTTTTTGTTTTCTGCAACACTTGAAGTATTTTGAGTTAATAAGTGTTTTAATGGATTGAAATGAAAAATATAATGTTGAATCTATTTTGAGTAGGAAGTTTTAAAATTTTTTCATTCAGTGATAAATTTTATTAAAGTAGATTAGATTGCTTTTGTAAATTGTTTAGGAATTAGCACAGTTGTTGGGGTAGACAGAGTAGTTTTTAGTTTCATGGTTCCCCCATAGAATCCAACCATGGGAAACTTCTAGTTGTGGATGAATATGTTTAGGGATCCTATTTTTAGTGTAAATATGTAAGGAGGATTTATGAGGAGTCGAGTAGATATTTTTAAAGTTATGCCCTGGGCGAGCAATGCCTGTCAGGCTAGGTGTGTAACAGAGAATGATTTGGGTGCCATTGCAAGAGTATGTTTGGGAAAAGAAAAAAAAGTGTAGTTTTGGGAGAATTAGTGTCTAATATAACCTTTTCTATGAGCTAATGGACTTATCAATCCATCTGGATAGATTTCTAGATAGAAATCAGATGACTATAACCAATGCACAAAAATAGCCCTATTTGACCTATATTTCAGGAGAGTAGTGTACCAATGACTTAGAGATCTAAAACCTTGAAAATATTTAAGATCTTGGAAAGGGGTGTCTGAATCCTAAGTTTTTTTTTAGGTTTTTTTGATATTTTTTAGAAAGAATTCAAAAAATGCCTCTGGATAGGGCTAATTGGGCAACTAGGCCTATTAGGACCAAAAGCAGTGTGAATTTCGAACTCGGTTTTTTTATTTATTTTTAAGATCCATTAAAATTGGATTGATAGGATTTAAAATGGATTTATTGGTGAGTAACATATCCTTCGTAGCACTTATGAGAATGTTTTGACCAGTTTGAGCTTGGAATATATTAAGAGAGTATAGTGACAAGGAGTAATTTCAATGTTTGAAATACTACAAGGTTAAGCACAAGGGAACTAACTCTTAGAAATGAGTTAGAATAGTCTTAGGATTATAGACTTGATACTATGATGGTTCTAGAAGAGAAATAGGGATCCTAATCATAATAGGACAAATAGAGTCCTAAGTTGAGAAAGTGCAAAGCAAACCTTGGAGCATTTCCATCATACCGGAGAAGAGAACAATTGAGAACACAAATCTTATTTCATTGATCAATATATAATGAGAGGTATGAGGTATCAAATAAAATATTGAGTGAAGACATTGTAATAAATTATTTTCTTGTTTTTAAGAATAACTTGTTAGAAGTAGAAGGTAGTATACCATAAGAGATTTATGATAAATTAGAGATATGAAAATAGTTAGCATAGATAAAGGATGAAGCAATTAGAGTACAAGTAGATGAAGATATGTTACTCATTATTTCATTCAAAGAAATTTAAAATATATTAAATGCTTTGAAACCTTTGTTGCAAACCAAGTCAAGATTCGTGAAGATAATGGGGAGAAAGTATGAAGATGATATTGAGGAAACACAAAAGGAAGTTGATAAGGTTTTTATGGGAGTTGAATTTGAGAAGGAATTTGATTGGTTTCGATGGGAATTGAATTTTGATCAAGAATATCTAATGTAAACCTTGATACATCAAAGGATGAAGACAATAGTCATGTTGTTAGTACTGTGAAGTAACTAGATTTCTTTGTTTCTGGTGTGCATGTGTCTTTGGATACTTTGCGAGATGTTAGTGATCCTTTTGAGAAGAATACTTACATTGATGGAGGAAGAATTGATCTAACAGTGATAGAGAAAGAAGAGGAGAAAGTGACTAAAGCTGGAATAGTGAAGGAAGGAGTAGATAAAGTTGAAGTGAAATAAGAAACTCATGCATCTATTTCTTCACCTCTATTGTTGGAAAGTGGAGATAGAACTATGAACACTGATGTTGAGAGTATGGATGAGGATGATTTGATGAAGCTATATTTCATCACATTTGCAAAAGAAAAGGAGAGATATGAGAAGAAAGGTGAGAAGAAGTCAAGGGTAATGGAAATATAATTTGATACTTTCAACTAACTCCTACGTATACCTCTTTCTTTCCAATTAAAGGACAATGTTGAGAATTTGAAAAAGGTATTGGATGACTTTTAATTGGATGACTTTGACAGTCATTATGAGTCCTTAGAGAAGAATGCTAAATAAAGGGAAAAGAAGAAGTACCCTAAAAATAATTTGGAGGAAGTATGCAATTCTATTTCTTGGGACTTAGGCATACTAAGCAAAACCATATTTGAAGCAAAGAATTGTGTGTCGCATGGTAGGAATTTATACAGTTACCGTATAAATCCTACCAGACACATTAAGAACATTGAGGATATAATACCAAATGACAAAAATACTCTGGACAAGTTTATGAATAGTTGTTTGACCTCCTCACATACCATATTGGAGTTAGATAGAAAAGTGTCAAGGATATTGGATAATTGTGTGTTTTGGATAAAGAGATAGAGAAAGTTGTGGGAAGATTTGGTATGTTGAAGAGTTTAATTACTCCCAAGTTATAAATTCTTGAGATCCACCTTTCAGACATGGAGAAAACAGAGAAATCCCTCACTGGATTCATGCCTACCAAGATAAAAGCAATAGAGACATCTTTTTTTTCACTAAATGGACTGATTCATATGAGTCAGATATTGGTAAAGACTTTGTCAGAGAAAGTGAAGATCTTGGAAATATCATTCCAGGATGTGCTAAAGATGGTACAAATTTTTGGTAAGCAATTTTTTTAATTCCACATTTTTGTATACCTTTTCTATTGATGTCAAAGGGAGAGAAGAGAAGCTATGAAAAATGTATAAATAAGAGATAGAGTAATATGTAAAGGAGTTATAAAAGTTCAATGTATATTATTGTAAGATCTAAAATTTGGATTCAATAGGAAGTCTTCTAGATAATAGGAATTGCATATAGGAAAAGAGTACCTAAGTACAATTTTAGTTTTATACACTTAATTATTATGATAAGGAATTGAGAATACTTACAAAGAACTATGGAGTGAAATACCTACCTCATATCATAAAAGATCTAAAGAATTTTGTTTTTTGAGGTCTGTACTCTATTTCTAGAAAATTTGATGTATGATCCGGAACCTGAATGCAAAGACAAACGAAACCCAAAAATATTTTTCTGAGCTGACACCGTCTTATGAAAAAGGTCAAACGTGACCCACAAATGTCACCCCTGACACAATAATCTCGACCCTAGCCTCTGTTGCCTTGACAAAGAATCTATTTTTAGATCCTGATAGTTATCTAAATAGGGTATCCAAATATGGTCTCAGATCCCCTATCATGTACCTGTAACTCCCAAAAATAGCACTTACAAATATCTAAAAAGAGTGTTTTGGGGTGGCTATGTAGGGTTTTGTCTTAGTCAAACCCCTATTTTGGTGATCTCCACCTCCATGAATAGCCGAATATACAATGTATGTGTGTGTTTTCTCTTTGAAAAGAGTCTTTAAACATGTAATATCAAGATCTAATCTTCTAGATTAATAATCCTAAAATAACATGGAAATGAGAAAGCAATGCATAGATTTGAATATGATAAAGAAAGCATACAAAGCCCCCAAGGCTAAATTACTCCTACCAACTCAAAATCCATAATTGCTACCCCATGATAATATCCTTTTGAATGCTTGAATGTTGAGAATGGTAGATCTAATAGAAAAGAGCACCTTCTTGCTTCAATGAAGATCTACAATAGATGGTCCACAAAAATGCTTGAATGTATCAACATGTCCTCATAGATTTGTCCTTCTATATCATCCTCTTGCTTATTTGCATCATTTCATCTCCCAATTTCATTTCATGATCAAATGAAGGAAAAAGAGAGTGTTTATATAGATATCTCAATATAGGTCTTCTAGGGCAATGCGAGGGACCCAAATTCAAATTTCACCTTGAATTATGGTCCAATCACAATCACCAACCAAGGAGGGAATGAATTAAATTAGATATTGAAGAAAACACTTCCACATCTGAATCCGGGGACCTATTTTAAGTTTAGAACCCCAATAAGCTTTGGAATTGAAAGCGGGGACCAACACCTGACAAAGATCTATGTCAACCTCACCCTTGACCCAAGTCAAGGTTGAAATTGCCCCTAACCTAGGTCAAGGTTGACCTTGACCGTGAGCTAGGTTAGGGTCTATTTTTACCCTGACTTGAGGTTCCGGGTAGGTCACCTAGTGGTGTTAGTGAGATTTCCAGGTCAACCGAGGACCTAGGAAGGTGATGGATAATTCCAGAATGATGGGAAGAAGGCCTAGAGGCCTAGAGAGAGTATGATGAGGTATAGAAGGGAAAACACATAGGTCCTACCTAGAATAATAGAGTCATGGAGAGGGAAACCAAGGAGAATCCATAAGCTCCTAACCCTAATTTCACCTAATCATGAAGAATCAAACACAAATGCATCCTAAATGCAAATCTAATATGCAAGCACACTAAATGAAGGTGCTAAAAATAACAAATTTGAAGTACTTCCATTTTAAGATGATACATTTAGCCCCCACTTTATATTAGATATGACACTATGTGAGTATGTAAGCTAAAGTAAGAAAACATCAGAAATTAAAAAGGATATAGACAAGTCCTCAATGTAGAGACCCTGCAAGAAACCATTAGTACTTGCAACCTGTAGTATACTAGGTTAAAAATCCATAGAGTACCTAAGCCTTACTATAATTATCTTGAGAAGTGTATAAATCCCCTTATGCCCCCCCATGTTTCGGCTTACTAATTCTTGAAAGGTGAAATAGGGTGATAAGGTAAATTCTATACACTGAATATGGAGTTTATTGAAAACTCTTTTCCTAAACAAGTTATAAGGTTCCTAAACCTTCCTAAATTGACTCAAGAAGTTAGGTATCTAAATGACAATTCCAACATGTCTAACAAAACTGAAACGGAGCTACCAAGCTCAAGTTATGATGAAGAGAGTGAATGTCTGTCTAAATGCATGTAAAAGGAAATTTGAATTTGACCTAAGTAATTTCTAATAAAACCCTAATTTGAAGCTATAAATAAGAGAAAGAGACACTTAGCTCCTCATTCATACCATTTGCAAAAGTTGGAAAAGGAGACAAGATTTCAAAGAGAGGAGAATTTTGAGCGAGCTGTATGGAGGTCCTGACAGAGTGCATGGCTAGCAGACATCCACTACCTAAGGTAGGTTTTCTATTTTGATATTTAAGATTGAAAATTTCATGTTTTTACAGAGAAGGTTGACCCTGACCCAGAAAGGTTGACCCTAACTCAGTTATGTCATCCTTGACCTTCTAAGGTTGATCCTAACTGGGAAGGTTTGGTCTTTTTGGGGTGAATGTCGACCCTGACCCACAAAGGTCAACCCTAACCCATAAAGGTTGACCTTGACCAGGTCAAATTTTTATAGTATTTTCATGATGATAGAGTATTTATATGATATCTTTCTATTCTTACATGACTCTGTCTGTCTTTGAGAGCATCCATTTGGAGGGTTTCTATTTACTATCAAAGAGAGCATGTCAGAGTTACAGTTGGATGAGATACAACTTTTGAGAGATGTGAAATTATACTGGGTAGCATTCCTACCACAAATGAGGTTCCATCGATCCATGATTTCCACCATGGTAGAGAGGTGGGATGAGGATACTTGTTCCTTCCATCTTTGATCAAGGGAGAACACGATCACACTGGAGGATGTGTACAGGACTCTATGGCTTCTGGTTTGAGGTGAGCCTGTCAGACTAAGAGGAGCATAGGGTCCACCAAAGGTGCTGGGAGATGGAGAGTATTGTTTGGGATGTGTACCACAGATGAGGACCTAGTAAGATCAGATCACCTTATCATCCATACTAGCAGGTGCGACACCTTTGGTATGGAAAGTAATGCTATGTATACTCTCATTGGTTTTGATACCCAACATGAAGGGTAAAATTTTATTAGCACCATTTAGCAACCTCGTGCATAGGATGGAGGGTGATAGAGATGTTTTCTCATGGGGGCACAACATGTTAGTCCATCTTTACCATGATTTGAGTCAGTTAGAGAGATATCAGTGGGAGAGTCTTACAGTATGCACCTTGTTATAGGTTTGGATTTTTGAGCACTACACATGTACACAACCATAGGGTGTTCCAATGATGATAGATGAGAGCACACCAAGAGCCTTTTCATATCCGCTAGAAAATTTCTGGCAGTACGGGGATATCCTCTTTTGGAAATTATGCCTTGACCGTGTACCAGGTATAGATGTGATATGGAGACCTTACTGTTAGATGACAGAGTGGCTGGATACTTGACATCAGTTGAGATACTCACAGTAGCACAAGTTTCTAGAAGGTCCCACCAATCATGTCATGATGCCATATTACTATGATAGGGTGATGAGACAGTTTGGTCTGATACAGGGGGTCCCCCAGATAGTTCCTCGATATGCATACCTGACGAGGTACTATCAGAGACCTAGCACCATACGCTGACCTACAGTAGTAGACATTGTAGATAGTGTGACAGATGAGACTGAGTATACAAAGGTAGTTGCTGAGACATCCTATGTAGGTGCTAGTAGAGATTATATCATATATTGGAGTTTACAGGGGACCCATTCTATCTTCCCCAATAACTACCCTACAGGGGATCTAGGTCTTTCGTAGAAGATGCACTGGGGTGCTGACATATCAGAGGAGGAGGAGGAGGATCATGGGGAGGAGCCCATTCCTGAGTGGGATCCCATGGAGGAGGAGAGATCAGAGGAGAGAGAAGAAGGGAGAGAAGAGGAGATACCCCCTAGCAATAATATAGGTACCGGTGATCATATAATCTATATTTCACCCTTGAGATCATGATGACTTTCCTGAGCACACACAGAGACACAACCACCTAGACCCAAACACAGTGAGAGAGGAGAGAGTAGCCACTCCATGCCCCCACCATCAAGATCCTGGTATGACATATTTAATTTACTTAGACTATTTTGAATGAATGTTTTTCTAGATGAAGTATTGAAAGAAAGTTCTTGAATTTTTGAAGTGAGCATAGCAGAGTGGAGGAGTTTTGTATCCAAGGTTCTGAAGGATACATGCATATCCTATCAACTGCCATCTAGTGAGTGAGATTCCCTTATAGGACAAAGGGATCCTAGAAGACATGTAGATATCTTCCAATGTGTACAACAAGAACTGAGACTATGTAATGAAAGAGAGGAGGAGTTGATGGCTGATCTACAGAGAGATTAGGAGCATAACCATGAGATGATTATATTGAGGAGCCACACATAGACTACCGTTCCAAGATCCTCTACCTCACAACATAGATCAGAGAGAGTTGGAAGTCACCAACCCTCAGAGCATAGAGATAGAGTTTTATAGATATGGCTCATGTGCCATATACATACCAAACCTAGAAGAAGTTTATTTATGAAAAAGACTTTGTTTGAACAATTAGTTTTATGTTTGATTACTTGGATTTTCATCCATGCACAAAAAAATTTAATAGAAAAAAAATGTGTATGAATGCATTTGAATTTATATAACTTATAAATTGATTATTCTATAAGGAACACATACATACATAAAAAGGTTTAGTTAAGGATATTAACATTTGAGATGCATAATATTAATAGGTTCCTTAAGAGGGACACCATTCATATCAAAAATTTTATATGCACCTAAAGTAAAGTCTTCATTAACCACAAAAGGTCCAAGCCAATTTGGGCTAAGCTTCCCTTTCTCACCAGGCAGAGCATTCACATTCCTTTGATTCTCATATAAGACTAAATCACCTACCAAGAATGACCATTCAATCACCTTGTGATTATACTATTTCTGGAGTGATTTATGATAAGCCTTAATATGTTCCAAAGCATTTATCCGTTGCTCATCTAACATTTCTAACTCTTGTAATCATTGTTCTCAGAAAGTATCTTTGTCAATAATCCCGTGAAATGAAAAATGCAAAGATGGTATTTCTAATTCCAATGGAATAATAGCATCACTTCCATAAACAAGATTATAAGGAGAAGTACAAGTGGTCATACGAACGCTAGTCCTGTAGGCCCACAAAGAATAAGTAAGTAGGGTATGCCAATCCTTTGCATGTTTGTTAACTATTTTCTTTAATATTTCTTTAATAACTTTATTCAATGCTTCATGTTGACCATTAGATTGAGGGTAATAGGGAGTAGAAAATATTTGTTGAATGTGATATTTCTCCATCAATTTTGTGACTTCTTTATTTTTGAAAGAAGTACCATTATCCGAAACTATCATTGAAGGACTACCAAATCGTGGTATAATATGATTAAGGATAAAATCACAAATAATATCTTCATTAGTAGAATGTAGGGAAATGGCCTCTACCCACTTCATAAACTAATATGTAGCTATGAGGATGTACGCATGTCCTTGAGAAGAAGCTGGTGAGATTTTCCCAATGAGGTCAAAAACCCAAATGCTAAAAGGCAATGGAGCAAATTGACTACGAAGCTCGTGAGCAAGAGCGTGGATTACATTACCATGTTGTTGACATTGAGGACACCTTTTAACAAAAGTAAATGAATCTTTCTCCATTGTTTTCCAATAGGATCCCATTCTAAGAATTTTATTAACTAAAGATGTGCTACCAAAATGCCCTCCACAAGAACCAAAATGAGCTTCTGCTAAAGGTACGGGTACTTCAGTTTTGTTAAGACATCTTAATAGTAGACCATTGTAAGATCATTTGTAAAGCATATCTCCCAAAATGATATAACAGACTGCAAGATTTCTAATAACATTACGTGTGTTCCTTGTTGTTGATTTTGGAAAAGTATTATCTTTCAAACAATGAAAGACATGTGAATATCATTCATCAAGATGCAAGTTAAAAAAATCAGCAGTAACCTTCTCAGAAATTGTAGGATTTTTAAGAGTAGGTATAGTAAATTAAAATTCTTCATCATTATTCTCGAGAAAAACCAAAGAATTTGCACTTTCCATGGCATCTTCATGTCGATTATCTTTCCTAGGTAAAGTCTTAATCATATAAGTAGAGAATTGTGAAAGAATATCTAGAGCCAAATCTTGATATTGCATCATTTTATCATTCTTAGTCTGATAACCTCCTTTGATTTGTTCAATAATTAATTGCAAATCCCCATAAATTTCCAAAGTTTTAATATGAAGGGATGAAGCTTCTCGCAAGCTAGCTATAAGAGACTCATACTCCGCGATGTTGTTAGTACAAGGAAAAGTTAGTTTATATGACATAGGGATTGGTTTCTTCGTAGGAGGGATCAAGATAATGCCCACCCTAGAACCTGCCTTACATCTAGAACCATCAAAATATAATTCATAAACATCTTTCTTTTTAATTGCAAATATATTCTCATCTAGGAATTCTACTGAGCTAACACTTGTATTAGAATGAGGAGAAGGAGCTTCAGCTAAATAATGAGTTAAATCTTGTCCTTTGATTGAAATTTGAAGGATAAAATTGAGATCGAATTCTATAAGTAACATCACCCACTTTTCCAGACAGCCAAAGAGATCAGTTTTTGAGAAAAGATGTTTCCAAGGATCAAATTTAACAATCACATTGACCTCAGCATTCAACAAGTAATGTCAAATTTTTTGACAAGCATAAACTAAAGCCAGGCATTGTCTTTCTAATTGAGTATATCATGTTTCGTATTCCAACAAGGTCTGACTAATATAATATACTGGTCTTTCCTTTCATTCACTATCATGTTGATCCAACAATGCACTTATAGCATTAGAAGTAGAAAAAGTATATAGATAAAAGGGTTTATTAAATTGATCAGGTTGTAAGATAGGAGGATTAGCAAGATATTCCTTAAATTGTTCAAAGGTTTTCTTACATTCTTGGTTGCAAGAAAAAATGGTGTCTTTTCTTAGTGAAGAAGTAAAAGGAATAGTCCTATCGGCTAGGTTAGAAACAAAGTGATGAATAGATTGTATTTTACCTTGTAAACTATGTAATTGAGAAATGTTCTTAGGAGGAGGCATGTTAACAATAGCATCAATCTTTTCAGTATCAACCTCTATGCCTCATTTAGAGATTATAAACCCTAGTAATTTTCTAGAATCTACTCCAAAAGCACATTTCTTAGGATTCAATCTCATATTATAACTCCTAATTATTTCAAATTTTTGTCTTAAAATGAACACATGATCTTCTCTTTTTATAGATTTTTCCAAGATATCATCCACATAATCTTCCAAAATTTTATGAATGTAATCATGAAAAATTAAAGTCATAGCACACTGGTAAGTTTCTCCCACATTTCTTAATCCAAAAGGCATCATGACCCAACAGAATGTCTCCTAGGGAATTATAAATGTGGTTTTAAGTTGATCCTCAATAGGAATAAATATTTGATTATAACTCAAAAACCATCAATGAAAGATAATAAATCATGACCTACTGTTGAATTCACAATCATGTCAATATTAGGTTGAGGGAAGTCATCTTTTAAGGATTCTTTATTTAAATCTCAAAAATCAGTGCACATTCTGATCTTATTTTCCCCCTTAGAAATATCCACAATATTCTAAATCCATTCATAATAATCAATAGAACAGATGAACCCAGCACATAATAATTTTTCAATTTCAGCTTTTACTAGTAAGGCAATGCCCAGATTCATCTTGGGGATCTTTTTTTTATAGGTTTAGCATTAGGTTTAAGAACAATATTGTGAGTAACAATATTAGGATCTATACCCAGCATATCCAAATATGTCCAAGAAAAAATATCTTTATATTCAATCAAAAGGGAAACCAATTGATCATGTTCATCTTGACTCAAACACTTTCCAATTTTTTTTTTTTTTCAGAATCATTCTCATCTACTTGAACTTCAATGGTCTCAGTTATTAATAAGTTACTTTGTATGGGATGATCCATTGGAAAAGGAGAAATATCTTGTTCATCATGTTCTCCAAAATAGGCTTCATTGTTTATACAATAGAGTTTTCTTCTTTTATGATGAAACCTAGGTAGATCTTGGTAAGCCCCTAAAAAATCAGTGAGGGCTTCATCCTCAGGAAAGATATCCAAACTAGGTTTTTGATCCATGTCAAGGAGAAGCGGATTAACCAATTTCAAATGTCCAACACAAATATGATTAACATTAAGAGGAAAAGTGGATGGTTTCCTATAAGGATTGAACCCTAACCCATAATTATAATCACAACCTTCATTGTCTAGGGGTACTTGTATACCTTGCTCATATTTACCACAACATTTTCCATTAAATCCTGATTTCTTGAGTAAATGATAACTAGAACCATATCTATCAGCCATATCAGATTGAGTTAAAGGAGCGGCATATGTCACAATGTCATAGCAATCTAATTTTATTGTCTCAATCATTTCATTACCTAAAGTAGCAACAAAGTTGCTTTTTAATTCCTTAGATAACGGAGAAGGGATAAACACTTGTTTTTCAAATTCACTTTGTTCTTTTGTAAATACTAAATTTGATACATTGTATTCCCCTATGATAGATGGATTGAAATCTAATGTTCACCAATCATCTTCCATCAGAGAAGAAGATGGAATTTCAACTTTCTTAACTTCAGGTGGTTGCTCAGGTTTTTCACTGGGTTGTATAGGATCAAGAACCTTAGCATATTCTACATTTAGGCAAGGATTTGGCACATTATTCACATGTAATGTGTACATCATATTGTTATTTAAATCAACCTCACCTTATGATGGAGAGTATAAGTAACTGCATGCATAGTATGTACCCAAGGTCTTCCTAGTAACATATTGTATTTTAGCGGTCCTAGCATAACATGGATAGGAGTGTAGAGAAGAACAAGACCAACTTTGATAGGTAGCGTAATAATACCCAAAGTTTTCTTTGCAATGTTATCAAAGCCACAAATAGGAATATTATCCATTTGAATGGTTGTAAGATTGGCTTTAATTTCCCTAAGCATATCCATGCTACAAACATTAAGCCTAGATCCATTGTCAACTAGTGTTCTATGAATGATACTTGGATTAATAAAGACAACAACCATAAGAGAATCATATTGATTCTGCACCTCAACAGAAGATAAATCATTATGAGAAAACACAATAGGAGGTGCAGAAGGCATAGTATGCATGCAATCAAAAAATTAATTAATGTTCTCTTGGTTAGGAGGCAGAGCGGGAAGAGTGGATAAAGATTTTTGCAACGCCTCATGATATGCATGAGAAGTTTGAAGCAATTCCCATAAAGAGATCTTAGTTGGAGTAGAATGTAAATGCTCAACTAAGTCATATTCCTTAAAGGAAGAAGGTAACCTAGGTGTTGGAGGAAGCACATGTGGAGAAGGAGGTAAAGTAGCTGGGACAGTAGGTTGAGGATTATTTTTTGTGCGATAAGCATGCGAAATGGAATCTGTGTTATCAAAGAAATCCAAAGGATCTCTAGGTTTAACCTTAATATTTATTCAAGGAAATCCTTTTACCATCATCAAAGGTTTAGGAAATACCATTCTAGGTATCTCAATGTTGCAAATAGAGGGGTATGAAGGTACCCATGCAACACTCTATGATAAAAGTCAATTGGAGAGATTGTGGAAGAGGATGAAATGGGAATGGGATCCATGGAAATCTCATTCAAAGCATTTGGACACTCACTTACATGTACCTCATTAGGGGATATATCCTTTTGTACAATAAAATCCTCATCAAAATATTCTAAACACAAGTCATACATGTTGAGGACAAAAATAAAATAACAAGCATGTAAATATTTTTGTGATTTCTTGAAGAAATTTTAATTTTTTTATTTGTTTTTGAAATATAAGAATAAAATAAATCTACTTCTATATTCATGCAAGATATAATATAAAATGTAAATCTAACACCAAGGAAAAAGAAAGAGTTGTCTATTGCGGGTTCCTAAAATCTAAGATCTAAAATTTGGATTCAATAGGAAGTATTCTAGATAATAGGAGTTGCATAGGAAAAGAGACCCTAAGTCCAATTTTAGTCTTATACACTTAATTATTATGATAAGGAATTGAGAATACTTGTAAAGAACTATGGATTGAAATACCTACCTCATATCATAGAAGATATGAAGAATTTTCTTTTAGGAGGTCTATGCTCTACTTCTGGAAAATCTAAAGCATGATTCGGAACCAGAATGTAGGGTTGAACAAAACCCAAAAATATTTTTTTTATCCAACACCATCTTATGAAAAAGGTCCACCTTGACCCACAAATGTCACCCCTAACCAAATAATCTTGACCCTGACCTGTGTTACCTTGATAGAAAATCTATTTTTAGATCCCAATAGTTTGCTGAAAAGGGTATCCAAATCTAGTCTCAGATCCACTGTCCTATACCTGTAACTCTGGAAAATAGAACCTAAAAATATCTGAAAAGAGGGTTTTGGGGTGGCTATGTAGGGTTTTTCCTTAGTCAAACCCACATTTTGGTGATCTCCACCTCCACGAATAGCCGGACCTATAATTTATGTGTGTGTGTGTTTGCTCTTTGAAAAGAGTCTTTAAACATGTAATATTAAGATCTAATCTTCTAGATTAATAATCCTAACATAACATGGAAATGAGAAATAAATGCATAGATTTGAATATGATAAAGAAAGCATACCAAGCCCCCAAGGATAAATTACTCCTACCAACTCACAATCCATAATTGCTACCCCATGATAATGTCCTTTTGAATGCTTGAATGTTGAGAATGGTAGATCTAATAGAAAAGAGCACCTTCTTGCTTCAATGAAGATCTACAATAGCTTGTCCACAAAAAATGCTTGAATGTATCAACATGTCCTCATAGATTTTTCCTTCTATATCATCCTCTTGCTTATTTGCATCATCATTGCATCATGTCATCTCCCGATTTTGTTTCATGATCAAATGAAGGCAAAAGAGAGTGTTTATATAGAGATCTCAATAAAGGTCTCCTAGGGCAATGCGAGGGACCCAAATTAAAATTTCACCTTGAATTATGGTCCGATAAAAATCACTGACCAAGGAGGGAATGAATTAAATTAGATATTGGATAAAACCCTTCTGCATCCAAACCCGGGGACCTATTTTAAGTTTAGAACCCCGATAAGCTCCGGAATTGAAAGCGCAGACCAACAGCCGACATAAGTCTATGTTGACCTTACCCATGACCTAGGTCAAGGTTTAACTCACCCCTAACCTAGTTCAAGTTTGACCTTGACCTTGACCTAGGTTAGGGTCAATTTCAACCCTAACCTGAGGTTCCAGGAAGGTCACCTAGTGGTGTCGGTGAGATTTCCAAGTCAATCGAGGACCTAGGAAGGTGATGGACCATTCTAGAATGCTGGGAAGAAGGCCTAGAGGCCTAGAGAGATTATTATGAGGTATAGGAGGGACCACACATAGGTCCAACATAGAAGAATAGAGTCATGGAGAGGGAAACCTAGGAAAATCCATAAGATCCTAACCGTAATTTCACCTAATCATGAAGAATTAAACACAAATGCATCCTAAATGTAAATCTAATATGCAAGCACACTAAATGAAGGTGCTAAACATACCAAAATGGAATTTCTTCCATTTTAAGATGATACAATTATTATTGGTACTATTGACACTTAATGCTTTTTTGTTAAGTGTTGTCATCAATGCCAAAGGGTGAGATTGTTGGAAAGTGGTTCATCCAGGAATATTCTAGAACACTTTAGGGTTTTCATTTATGGAAATATATCTAGTCAAGATGGTCTCTTAGTTTCAAACATAGTTGTAGAGTTATAGCTTGCAAAATGACAATATCCACAAAGCAGAATTACAGAGTATAGACATACAGTTTTAGTCAGCGAACATAATATATTACAAATTAAGATATGAGAGCTTTGGAGAAGTGATTTTGGGATGTAAATGACCTTAATTTAGGGTCTATTATGTTTTTGTGTTTATCACAGTAATTTATAGTATGTTGAAGAAATGCAAAGATAAAGTAACAGTGATACATGACATATGAAAGGTTGCAATGATTAAGGGAGTATAATGTGGAGTCCAAATGTGCTATGTTGGATTTAGATTGAGGATTACCTGTCTTTTGTTATTGTATGATCACTGAATTGGTATTTACCTTTTGTATAAGTGTTAACTCTATTTTGTGATGTATTGGAAGATGACTGGACATATAATGTTGTATTTATAGGAAGATATTTTTCAGAAGTGAAGAATGTAATGTGATGAATGTGATGGAATGAATGTATGTGAAAAAATAAATTCATTGTGATGTCAAAATTAGTCAGATGGTGATGTGAACTACAACTGGAACTACCTAAGCCCAGACGATGCTTGTATTGTTTACTATTGATAAATCATTGTAACAGAATCATATTTCTGATTCTATGAGCAGTGAGCTTAGTATACCTTTAATGGGGTTTTTGTATTCCTCTAACAAGGAAATGTGCTAATGTAATAATTAGCTCCTAATGTGGCTAGGTCTCCTAATAGGGACATAATAATTTTAGTGCATATTTTTGGGTACCATCCCCACTGGGTTTTCACTTGGCTATGGCTTCCTTGACAACAAATTCATGGTTTTATGATTTGTGTGTTTGATTTTTATGTTATTTTCATTTTAGCACTTATCTAGTCAAGTTGGAATTTACTAAGTTTAAGTTTAAAGTGTTGTAATATTGATTCATCCCCTCTCATTATTACATAATCCTAAGAGTTTCTACATTTACTTCACTATTATTTTTTATTCCAAAAACCTACTTTTAAATATTTACTTGCTTAGTTTCATTACACACATACATCATTTTTCCAACATATGAATTTTGCATAAATATAATCTAGTCAATAAGGTCATCCATTTCAAAAGGATATTATAATTTAAGATACAAGTTTGCCAAGGTAATAGTAAAATGCAATAATGTCCTATGTAAGGAAAATCTAGACCAAAACATAGAATTGACTCAACTAGATAAGAGATAATAAATAAATACGTAACAATGACCTAATTCAAGAAGATAGATCCCCTCTAGAAGAGAGAGGGACCAAAAACATGTGACACATATACCAAAAATAGATCTGCAATTACTGGAACAATTCTCAAGACAATCTCAAACATGTAGTTACATTGCCCAAGAAACCACTTAGCTTGGCATCAAAATATGAACCTCTACAAGAAATGGTGAGACCCACACACTACATCATAATCAATGTCACTTACAAGAAAAACATGTTAGAAGATATCACAACACATTTAAAGAATAGAAAACCAACTAAACAAAAAATTAACACTTGGTAAAATTATTTCCAAATCACCATAAGCAGTTTTTGGATCACCAAGAAACACCAAAACCAAGACCAAGACATTAATATCATACAAAATATATCTTCATACCTCCAACCATTATTTCCATATAAGAATCCTTCTAGAAGGCAAAAATGAAGCACTATAATCAACAATTGTAAAACACTCATTTGCAACTATTGACCACTTCCCCTTAAATGCAGACATTCATACCACACAAACTTCTGAACCTAAGAATACAACATTCATGCACAAATAAATACGTCTTTTTTAGGAACATAGACATACCAAAAATTGTCTACAACAAAAACCATTGAACCATAAAACTTCCAAGACCTTTATCTTATAATGTTTCATATCAATGGCAGTAAGACAATAAGCTGACAAATGTATTTTTGCAACAATCTTTCTCTTTTGTCATTGATATAAAATAGGTAGAAAAAATGTTTATGTTTCATTTACTATCATGAGGAGTTGAAAAAGGCCAATATTAACATCTTCAAAACATATACCATTAGTTGAGAAATTATATATTTTTAAGGTATATTTCTCTTAACTTATTCTTTAGGATTTGCACAGTCAAGTTCCAATCATCCATAGTAGAAACTAATAGCTTATTAGGGTATTCAATTTCAATCATCTTATTCATAGTATCATCAAAAGAAGATAAGTTTCCTATATTTCTTTCAAAGCATCTAGCACTATAATATATCTTGATCATAAAATTATGTATTGTTTTAACCACTTCTCTAAAATCATAGAATTTCAAGTAATATATTCATCTCTCTTCCTCTTTGTTGCATCCAATAAAATTTGTCTCTCATTTATTTTGTTTCTTTATTTTCTGGAGGCATCTCTAAAGATAATATATTTGGTGACAACATCATTTAACTAAGACTCAATGGATTCAAACTAATTTTTGAAGCTTTCTATGCCCTTCAACCAATCCACACTAAAATTTTACAAAGCATCTGCAAGCTTGATATGTCTTTTAAACTACTCTATTTTTCAGATTAATTCTAGCTAACTTTTTCAGGACTTTCCAATCAATTTATTAGTCAAATTTTCTTCTCAAAATTCATCCTCTTCAATAATAGAAATATTCACAACTATATTTTCTCTCATTACCTCAATAAGTTCATGTAGATACACATCAAAAAGATCATTTATACCTCTTTTGTTCAATTTTATATATTTCTCTAACCCTCTGACAATATTATCATGATCATCAAGAGAAATAAGAAGGAATATATCTACAACAATCCTCAATACTTCAAACTAGCTTAGCATAAAAAATAAATTTTCAATAGTTAGATTATTATTATCTCAAAAACCATATAAGTAGTATGCTCTTAACCAACATCACTGTATACACCAACACATGCAATTCCCTTTAGTTTACCAATATATTTAT
This sequence comes from Thuja plicata, assembly GCA_018584345.1. Taxonomy (NCBI): domain Eukaryota; kingdom Viridiplantae; phylum Streptophyta; class Pinopsida; order Cupressales; family Cupressaceae; genus Thuja; species Thuja plicata. Next base: position 3,965,570 of record MU227475.1, on the reverse strand, counting down.
GTTCTTCTTCTTCTTCTTCTTCTTCTTCTTCTTCTTCATTGACAATAGAAATAGTTATTGGAGTGGAGGAGCACTCTAGATGCATTCTTCTTAATTTATTCTTTGGTATACCTGAGAACGAAGCCTCCATTAACTTCCATGTTCTTTTACCCTTACATTTTCCTTTATCAACTAAAATGTATTGCTTTTCCATAACCTTGATGTTGACCGAAATAGTGGGTTACACTATTGTTAAATGGGCCAAATAATTGAGAGAGGGGTGAATAAGTTATTCCTACACAAATTTATAAACCTTTTTGTATGCATGTCAATACTTAAACAAGTCCAATAACAACAAAAGATTTGTCAGTTTAGCACATTAAACATCCACAAAAATCTAAACATGAAATGCACAGGAATGTCGAAATAGATAATATCATATTTTAAATGGAAACCCAAATATGGGTAAAACCACAAAGAAACTAATTCTCATAAAATGTAAAAAATAACGTGTTAGGGTGAGAGCGAAAGGTGATTTGATACAAAGTCTGATTATCAGAAATGCTCACTACAAGAAGGCTCACTATCAGTCAGCTCATGACCAATACAAGGGGATCACTACCAATACAAGGGCTCATTGTTGATGCACAAGGGCTCACTTTGAGAACATATAAAATACTTGTCCAGTTTACCATACCAAGCTCTAGGTTCCTACTTCATCAAATATATTGCCTTCTTCAATCTTAAAACATCATCAAGATCATATTCTTATCTGAAAAGTTTGATTTTTCAAAGTATACATCTTCCTTTAGTTCTCCATTTAAGAATGCAGACTTGACACCCATCTGATAAAATTTGAATTTATTGAATTATACAAATGCCAAGAACATCATAATAGCTTCCATCCAAGAAATAAGAGAATAAGTATCCTCCAAATCAATTAATTCAATTTGTGAGTAACCTTTACAAACCAATCTCATATTTTTTCTTACAACTTTTCCATTCTCATCTAGCTTGTTCTGGTACACCCATTTTGTAGCTATCACATATTTGTCTTTTAGTTTGGGCAAAAGTTCACATAACTAATTATTTTCTATCTAATCCAGTTCTTCCTTCATAGAATTAATCCAACTCTAATCATTACAAGCCTCTACTGTAGATTTAGGCTCAGCTACATAAAGAAAACACAACAAATAATGATCTTGTGTTTTTTAACTTCTAGTAACAACACCTCTATTCTTATCTTCAATAATCTGATTTTTTGAATGATTCTTCTATACATACCTTAGTTTCTTAGTGATCAATGTCAGTGTCAGCGCCCTCTGAATATCATATTCCTCTTTCTTATCTTGTTTTCTTTGTTCTTGTGCATCAGATTCATACTCAGCATGCCTTTGTGGAACCTTCTAAAAACCTTCATGAACCTTCAAAGTCACACTTTCCACAATCTTGTTCAGTATTTTATTTTAGCACTGATACACCTTTCTTCTACAAGAATAGCCCAAGAATATTCCTTCATCAACCCTTCTATCAAATTTTCCAAGATTCTCTTCATCTTTTGTATGTAACACTTGCCGCCAAAAATATTGAAATACTTAACTACAGGTACTATTCCATAAAATAACTCATATGAATTCTTATCATAATTTATCTAATACAAAAATTTAATAAATATATCTACAAAAGTATGCACTTCTTCTTTCTAGTAGATTATGTTCTCTCAACATAGTTCTAGTTGCTTCCTGAATTGTCTAATTCATCCTTTGCACAACACCATTCTGGTGCGGTGTCCTTGTGGCTAAAAAATGTCTCTTAATACCATACTTTTCATAGTATATTTCAAATACATCAAATGTAAATTCTCCACCATTATCAGATCTCAAGCACTTAATGTTTCTACCACATTGAATTTCAACTCTAGCCTTGAAAATGTTGAATTTCTCAAATGCTTACAATTTATCTCTAATAGATGAAACCCATGTCATCCTGAAATAATCATCAATGAACAATACAAAATACCTTTCACCTTGAAAAATTCTTGTTTTGGTTGAACCATAGAGATCAGTGTGCACAATCTCTAGCACACCAATAGATGAATTATCTTTTTCCTTGAATGTTTCTCTTCTTGGCTTCCCTTCTTGACAACTCTGGCAAATGACGTTTTCCAATTTACATAGTCTAGGAAAATCACTCACTCTATGAGATGAGCTTATCTTCATCATATTATCAATATTAATGTAACACACCCTTAGATTCCATAGCCAACTATCATCAGTCTAAGATAACAAGAAACTTCCTTCAAATTTTCCCTCTAACTAGTACATATTATATCATGTTATCTTCCCAATAGAAATCAAATCTCCACATCTAATCATAATTTCACATCCTTCATCCTTGAAAATAACATCATGTCCACTCTCACACATCTATCCAACACTCAACAGATTGTGATACAAACCTTTCACATAATAGACATTGCTAGTATTATTCTTACTATCAAATGTAATATATCCTTAACTGACACTATGTATTGCCTCATCATCACCAAATATGACATCATCACCATCATACCTGCTAAGTGATACAAATTTATATTTATCTCTAGTCATATGATGTCAGAAACCACTATCAATTAGCCATTCATTTTTTACTCTTTAAGCATATAAAGAAGTATCAACATTTTCATCAGTCTTAGCACAGATTCTAGTATATCAATTTTATATTTCTCTTCTTCTTCATCATAGAATAAGAAATCCTCAGTCTCCAATTCATCATCTAGGATTCTAGCATCTTCATCCACATAGTAATCCTTTCTATTATATTCATCATGCTACCATCTTCATCCACATAGTACCTAGGATCTTTATCAAGACATCTAGTAGCGAAATAACCAAACTTACCACACCTAAAGCATCTTAGGGGTAACATACCTTTGTATTTTCCTATGCATTTCCTCAATCTTCTTGCAAATTAATCCTCAAATTCTTCTTCATCATCACTGTCAGGTTCATCTTCTAATTTTTTAGCATTGAATGTTGTCTCTGATTTTTCCTTGTATCTTCTAAATTTCCTTAGCTCAAATTTGGTGAGGGTAGCAAAAAATTGTTCCTTAGTAAACATTTTTGGGTCATACACTTCTTCAATTGCTGAAATTTTGTCACCGTAATTGTCTAGTAATGTCATCAAAATATTCTCCATAAAGTCCTCATCGGTAATAGTGCCTCCTTGGTTCTTGAATTGATTAAGTAGATTCTAAACTCTCTAAAAATAACTCTTGATAGCTTCTCCATCTTCCATTCTTAAGTTCTCATAATTTCTCTTAGCTGTCAACTTCTTAGATAACTTGACTCTATCATTTTCTTCAACTTTTCCCAAACTTCATAAGCTATCTTCAATGAAATAACCTTAGCCAATTCTGTCTTTGATAAAGAACTAGTAATAACATACCTTGCCTTTTCATTTTCCATATATTCCTCAATTTCATTAGGTGTAGTCAGTCCATTTTTTGGAGGAACATACATTGAGTCTATATACTTACATGTCTTGTAACCAACTGATACTAGGTATACTTTCATCTTATCTTTCCATGAACTGTAGTATGATCCATCAAATATAGGAATAGTTAATTTGTGTGCCATCGTATTTTCCTCAAGTGGTTAAGATCTTTACCAAGGAACCAAGCTCTAATACTGATTATTGAACAAGCTAAATAACTAAGAGGAGGTGAATCAGTTATTCCCACACAACTTTACAAAACTTTCTTACTGACAGTTAATACTTAAACAGTTCCAATAACAACTTAAGATTTGTTGGTTTATCACATTAAACATCCACATAAAATTTAAACATGAAATGCACATGAATGCTAAAATACAAAAAACTAGATTTACGTTGAACCCCAAGATGGGTAAAACCATGGAGAAACTAATTCTTGTGAAATATAATAACATAGGTGTTAGGCTGAGACCGAAAGGTGATTTGATACAAAAGGCTCATTTGCTAGAAATGCTCACAGCAAGAAGGTTCACTATTCATCAGCTCATTGTCAATAAAATGGCTCACTTCCAATACAAGGGCTCATTTCCATAAGATATGAAAATAAATAGAATCCACCTCTATAATCTACAAACTATTTTTCACAAACATGGATCTCATTTGCATGAATTCATAGTCACTTTAAATATACTCCATAGATATTCCACACATACATTCACTTGAACATTCGTGTGTGTGTGTGTGTGTGTGTGTGTGTGTGTCTATATATATATATATATATATATCACATGCTTATATTCATGCCTTATACAAAACCATGAGATCCACAAGGTCAGCCACATAATTTTAAATAGGTCACACCAACAACATTCCCATGATGGGAAGGAATGAAATGAGGAACACCTTGACCAATACAACATGGCACGCTACACAAAACCTTCTCCAAGGTACATGGTTCAAAAATTTATGATCAACACGTTACAAGACAAAAGCTGGGACCAAAAATACATCCACATAGGATCAAGAAAACAATCTACAATAATATAGATCTTCTAGAGACCAAGACCCATTAGTGAAAATTACAAGCACTTCAACTGATGTAAAATATACTCCCACTAAAACATAAAATTGTTGCTACATAACAACTGATACAATACTATGAAAATCATAGTAAATGATACAATTAGAAGTTGATATATGAGTATGTTGACATCAATGACAACCTTTAATGAAAACACCATTTGAAATCATCAACTCAAAATTGTACCAAATTTTTTTAACATCCCATTTTGTTGAAATTGCACATTTTTAAGAAAATATGATGATTTAAGCCTTGAGAGGTCCCATTTGAAGGAATTAATTAAAAATGGTTAGATAAAAGTGTTAGAGTTAAATATCACTAAGAGGTTGGCATGATTCAGTGATATGAGACAATGTATCAATTTTAAAGCCAATTTTATACAACTAAAGTGAATTGAAGAGGGATAACAATATAAAGATAATACTTGCACATAAAATTGTAACACAAGATATGTCCCGATTTTAAAGCCTCTTGGGGAATAAAACCACTCGAAGTGCCTCATTGGATTAATCTAAAATATCATTTTACAATGCCTCACTAGTTGTACAATTCAATCAATGACAATGCTATCTCACTTATAGTCTCTTGTACACAAAAAAGACATTATGTTAAATAATATATGATAAAAAAATATTAGCTTCTCTAGCCTCAACCAAGTATTTCTGATCAAAGTATCTGATTGTGCAGAATAAAAATTAAATTACTTCATCAAAGAGAAAAATCCCTCCGTGTCTATGTAATTTATCATTCTTTCACTGCTCAATATATAGAATATCACCAAACTCATTCAAAATTGATCAAGGAACCAAATTCAGGTGACTGCGAAGAATGTCTCATCACATATAGTAATGATACATGAATGTGACTACCAAACGCAACATATAATCATGTACAATATAATTTACAATGATAGTGAATGTAAATTGAAACATGAAGGATGATGCGACAATGATACTAAATTTAACTTGAAACATGAAAGGATGATGCAAATGCAATATGAACCCCAAAGATGTTTTGATCCAAACCAATATTTTATCAACCTAAACTGAACATCATCATAATACTTCCATCCTATTAGTGTGTTTGTAAAAAAGTAAAAATAAGGTGAGGAGAAACAATCTCCCCTTTGTCCTTCATGAAAAATACACTAACATTTCTCCCCCAATTTGGAATGAGGACAAATATAGAAGTGTATCCAGAAAAAAAATTGAGCATGTATACTTGAAGGAGAGTAAGGAATGAATCTGTCACTAGACTATAAATATACAATCTTCCTTGTAAATGGTGACCATCATAAGATAATCAAGTGTAGATTCATAATTTAATATGAACAAGAAGATAATATTGCCATGTTATCCCATCCATTAGTAGTTCTTAGACAAAAATATGAGAAATTTAACTATATGTTGAAACAAGTAATATAACTTGAAGACAAACTAAAAACATCAGTACTGAAAAGTTATCTATGAGAAAAAACTCCAAATCAATCTATATAAGACCTAACACTTCCTTTGATTAACCCAAATAATAAGAAAATAGTCATGTAGATACCAACCATACAAACACATAATCATATCAAACTAATTCACTCAAATATATTTCAACCTGAAACTATTAAAATTGTCTTTTAGTGTACTCCTAATATGATATCAAACCTGAATTTGGAAGAAAGAACCATTCAAGACTTAATGACTAGCAAATATAAATCTGTGATGTATGAAAAATAAGACTTTTAAAGGTATGTCATGTAGTTTGTAAGCCACAGTTGCTAAGTCATACAAAAAAGATATATAGAACTCCCCTCACTCCTAGCATAAGAGCTAAAAATCCTTTGATCCTTAGGAGAGTATAAACCTTATAATCGTAATATATTACCAAAGGAAGCACAAAGAACACATGAAAATGTTGAGAAACTGCAACACCAAATTGTTCATGTCCTCTTGAATAAGTTATTCAAATTAATAGCAATGAAAGCAATTTAGTTCATCTTGTTGGCTCCCAAATCAACAAACTCAAAATTATACGATCTTGCCTACTCAATAATGGGATCTTCCAAATGAATTGGCCAAAAAATGAGAGTGATCCATTATGATCCTCCTCCCCTGCACTTTAGGCTCTAGAGAACCAAGATGGGTAGGCCTATACCTCAACCTTAATCTGTTGGTTGGAGGATTTTTAGAATAGATAGAAATGTATATGAAACTTGAGTGATCTCTCAAGAAGGCAAGTGAACCCTTGATAGAGATTGAATTATCAATATTATAACTATTAAACATTTCTATGTTGTAGGAATGCTTTATTAAAATTGCATTTGAAAGAATTCTTTGATGTATAAATGATTTGTAAAATCTAGATAATAATTTCTTGATTGGAAATATCCTAAAGATACTTGATTCAAACACCTTAAATCAGTATAAGATGGGTGCCTTTATGCTCTGAGAGTATTATCAACTCCATTTAAATATGATCCTATTGTATAACCTTATGAGACAATTTTAACAAACATACTTCTCAAGTAAGACCATCACCCCAAAGGCATCTATATGCAATAATAATTTAAATGTATTGTCATAGTTAGCCTTATGGATTTTAACTTCTTTAAGAAAGACCAATAAGACAGAGTGAAGCCTTGACTAGCAATCTTCAAATTGATGATAAAATTGAAACTAATTCAAACTATTATGTCATAAGATAGCACATTGAAGAACCTAAATGAAATAGATCATCACAAAGAACTGATCAATTTAAATGAAGACAATTACTATCAAGAATGGAAGGACAACTAGAATTATAACATGATATTGTTGAATTTCTATTTCATTCATGATAAGCATGATCAATGCACATTAGTGAAGAAGACAAGGAGTTCTATACAATCCTTAATGATATTTTTGAATTTCTATTAACATAGAGAAGGCTTGTTCAGATAATTCTTGACATTGAAAGCATAACCTTGTTCGAAAGCTACAATAGAAACAATTGTTGTTTTGTCATTGATGTGAAACCGTAACTAGTGAGACTATTACTATCTATTTGAGTACCATATCTATTGATTGTTGAAGAAGATTTGAAGGCAAGGATAACAAGAAGACTAAGTGCAATGGTTGAGTTATGGAAAATTACAAGGGTACTTGATCAGTTGGTACATTGGCAAAGTAATGTGTTGTTTATCTATAATACTAAGTTATGATGTCAGTTTACTAGGAACAACATATGTCGATTGAAGTTTGTGTTGACCGAGCACTAGTGTATGCCAAGCATAATTTCTCAGTGTCGACCGAGCGCTAGTAAATTGTCGAGGAAAACAGTGATGACCAAGTGGAAGAACACAGTGTTGGCCGAGCGCCAGTATTTTGGTAGTTGTTGAGATTTGAGATCTCTAGCTGACATAATTGAATTTATTGGGATATGTAAAGTTAATTAAGATTAAGCATGATTGGTCCACATTATTTAAATGCACAGGTAACCGTAATTAATGCATGGATCCAAGATGTAATTAGTGATTTCTTTGGAGAAGTAAATTAAATGTAAATGATGGAAAAGTCCATTGGATCTAACCTAAACTAAGATCTACGATATTGATTAAGTGGAAAAAGATTTATTTTACCTAGATGAAGAGGTATAAGATAACCTCAAGGGGATATTTAAGTTGTGAGATGAATGTGAAAACCTCTATGCAAGAGGATTGCATGGTTAATTGACTGATTGGCATGATCTAGTAGAAAATGCTGAGAAGAAAAGCAGAGAATTGCGAAAGTGATTGCTTGATGGATTTCCAAGAAGATCTAAAGATTGAAATGAGAATGGAGGCCACTCAATGAATTAGTATAAGAGCTGAATTAGATCTGGATTTGAAAATTAAGTTGCGTGTATCAGATCACACCTGTTGATTAGTTTCTAACCATTTTATCAGTCAAAATCCTTTAACCAAGTTGACCTAACAGTCATTGTATAAATCCTTTGAGCAAGGTGACATTCAGGTGGAATGTTCTAAGTCCTCTAACAAGGCCACTTCTAATAGGGTGATTAAATATTTTAAATAGGTCACATTTAGCAATGTTTTTTGTAACATTTAACAAGGTTGGCTCCTAGCAGAGCTCACTTTAGAAGAGTGAAAACTTGGTAACATGTTACTGGTGGTTTTTCCCAATTTGGTTTCCATGTTAAATATTGGTGTCATCTTGTGTGAATTTTTATGTTGTGTTTTATTGTTAATTTTTGGCAAGCTAATTACATTTGAACAGTAAACTACATATTTATGTTGTTGACATATGGTGTTGTTAGTGAGCAGATCTGAGTTGTTTAAAGTGTTATAAAGTTTCAATTGGTACATCTAGACCTGAGGATAACCGATTCACCCCCCCTCTCAGGTTTTCTAAATTTGTTCTAACAATTGGTATCAGAGCTTTGGTCTCTTGAAAATAGTTTGAAGGTACTTGGAGAAAAAGATCAAGATGTATAAAAAGGAGGTACCAAAGTTGAACAAAGATAACTTCCCTGCATGGCAGAGTTTGATAAAATTACATCTAGCTGGTATTGGTGATGCTACTTGTATGTGTATGAATGTTAACCTCTAAATCAGGCACAACACAACATAGTCATTGCTCAATCATTGAATTTCAATGATGAACATGAATTGCTCATTCCACAATATCGATTGAATTGACCTATTGCCTCCTATTTAGTTGGGGTGTTTAATTACTCTTAGAACAAGAGCCAAAAACCATAGACCATTGCTAAAATGGAGGATTTGAAAGCTTCCAAAACTGAAAATGAAACTATTCTATATGAGAGATGCAATTGTAATCTAGAAACAAAAATGTAGATTTTAAGCTAAGAACTTGAAAGAGATAACATACTTAAGCTATTTGATAGATAAAAAAACTAAATTAAGATGAAGAATGCCATTAAACTAAGTGAAATTACACTAATTATGCAATGAAAGATTGAAAATATGAGAGAATTGAGACAACAATTCGCTATAGTTTTGATACTCTCAAATTACTTCTCTCAAATGAAGAAACTAAAGTCCATAATATAGAAGAACTTGGAAAGAGGATGAAGAGTTTCTTGGAAAGAAATGGTTGAATCTTCATCTCCATGGAGGAAGGTGAGACAAAATTGAAAGATTTATTTAATTAAAGGAAGGAATTATTGCCACATGAGTGACTTTTCACATGGAATTATGGAATTCTTTTTGAGGATAATCCATTCAAATAATTAAATAACTATTAAATTCCTTTTGATGTGTATTAGCTAAAGGGGGTAGAATTAATTTAATTTAAAAGCACTTAGGAATTTAGAATTAAATTAATTAATCATAAGGATTTTTAGCTTAAAAACCTTGAAAATTTAGGAATTAAATATAGTGTGAGATTTATGCAAATTCAGGTTTTCTGCATTTGAGACTAAGTCAATTAAAGATAATTAGGAAGGAGAATTTGCCTAGTACAATAGGAATTTGATGATGAGAAAATGCACCAAAATTGATTAGAATTGTAAGGTGCCAATTTTGGGGTGTTACATTTTTCCCCTCTTTGAATTGATGTGTGAGTAGTGCATTGATTCAAAGACTATTCTGATGTGAAGATGAATATTTCAGAAGTCTAGGTTAGGTTGCCAAGATGTCGATAAGATCAAGAAGTAGAACCACCTTTAGAACGAAGCATGATTCTCTGAAGTCTAAGTTATATTGCGAAGACAACGGTCCATATACCACTTGAGAGAAGATCAGAATCAGGGTTAGATTGCCCCAATGCCCACTGATAGCTAATGAAGATATAGGACTATATCCAGAATCAAGGTTAGATTTCCCCAATACGAAGGTTAGCCCTCTGAGATCTAGGTTAGCTTTCCTAGATAATGGTCTAAAAGAGATTTTGAGAGATGTCTTTAGAATGAAGCATGAATTTTAGGAATTAGGGTTAGATCACCCCAATACCCAATGAGATTTCAAGAATCATCTCCGGAATGAAGCTTAGTCCCCCAATATCTAGGTTAGATTGCCTAGACATAGGTTAGATTGATATCTTCTATCCCCTGAATGAGGCTCAACCTTCAGGAGTCAGGGTTAGATTGCCCCGATACCTGTCCCAAAAGATAGTCAATAGATATTTTTAGGACTATCTCTAGAATGATGCATAATCCTTGAGGATCTGAGTTAGATTACTCAGATACCTAGAAAGATGGATGACAAGATGACAGGATGTGAGACATCAAGATGCCCCTAGAGATTCAAGATCATGGAATATCCAATATTGACCATAAGGTATGAAAAACTGAATATACCCCAAGTGATGAGATGCCCCTAGTGATGGGGAATTTTGATTTAGATCAGACTGATTGGAGAATGATGTGAAAAGATTCAATGATGTAATTAATCTGCCCCCTCAGGAGTGAAATCGAAAGATGAGACAACATAAAGTTGATTGATAGCAAAAGACTGCCAATAGAAGCAAGATCGAAGATCTAGAGAAATTTAGAGATAGATCAAGAGAAGGTAGAATCAATTTATAGCGATCGAGAGGTCCTGTTTACTAGGTTTGACCTTAGTTGACCAAGTTTGACCAGAATTGACTAGAGTTGACTTTGATGAAAAGATTGCAGAAGCCAAGAAAATGATGATGAGAGAGCATTATAAAAAGAAAATGATGTCAGAAAATGAATTGCACAAGCGTCGGAGCATGTTGGTCCCAAAATTTTAAAACACAATTTTGAGCTACTTAGGAGTGACAAATTTTGATTTATAGCTGAAGATAGAGAGTGAGGATCAAACATGTGTGTAATCAAGAGGAATCAAGGACAAAAGATGATAACCTTTGAAGAATGAGAAGACAATGAAGAGAGCACAAAAACTATCGCGATGCAAGATTAAAATGTGAATGCAAGCCTAAGCTAAATGCAACCCTAGGACCTGGTTGTTAGACTCATCGCATGATTATCATCATCGAGTATTTTTGGAACATCAGAGTCAATACAATCCTTACTGGTGCCACTACGACCATAAGGATGTGAATATGACTTTCATCAGATAAAATGTAGGAAACAAACATAAGCACCAGGGCACAAAAGCCAAGATGACCTAAATATTGTTTCCAATTTGATATAGTAAGAGTACACAAGTAAACAAAAAGAGTGATAACAGTCAAGTAAATAGTTCCAACCTCACCATGGTGTAGAAATAAACATGATCGAGGGATGTGAGGCTTTTCCACCTTAGTGTGGGAGCTCTTATCACATACACTATGTTTATTTGATGTTGCCGGATCATCAAGACTATACCAACAAGCAGTAGACAATGAAAATATCAATGAAATATATGAGAACAGACAACATACAAAGAAAGATTCAATCATAGCTCAGGACGTTTCAAATTTTACAAATGCATCTATAATTGTGGTGTTGAAAAACACTGTTGTGCTTGTGAGTGCATTATGTTTGACTACTGTCAAGAGATGTTTATGCTGCGATGTCTGATGTGTGTTGAAAAACACAGATGTGTCAAAAGATAGTGTTGAAAAACACTATTTAATTGGGTGTTGAGAAACACTAGTTTGTGTCAGTAGAGAGTTGTCCTTTAGAACTAACAAGATTACTAACTCGAGTGTAAACCGAAGGTGTGATAAAAGTGGGGAGCCATGCCCCCAAGTAATGAATGGATTGATGTCAAATATGCAGATAGTGAGTTGATGTGAGAAATCTCAATAATATAGTGACAGTAGGTAGACACACTTAGAATCACTGGTGACTGATGTGAGAAAGATTCTCAAGAATAAAGATCGATGTGAGATCTAGGCATCAGTAGGCAGACTCAGTGAGAACCACTAGTGACTGATGTGAAGAGGAGAGAGACTCCAAAATATAGGACAATTCCCCCTAGACCAGGAATATGCCCCCAAGTGTGACTAGTTTCAATCCATGTGAAGTCGAGAAAAATCTCAAAGATGACTGAGAGCGAATGCATGAGTGAGAAAACTAAATCAGGAAAGCAAACTAAAGAAGGAAAGTAGGAGAGAAAATTGCAAGAAAGCCAAGGGATGTCATGATAGATAGAGAATTGTGGAACAAGAGGTGCCTGTTTACTAGGTTTTTACCATCTTGGCAGAAATTCTATTTTTGCTACCATGACGCCTATTTACTAGGTTTTCATCAATGGCACATTTTTCTCTTTTTCTCTTTTTTTTTGTTTTTTTATTTTTTTATTTTTTTAGTATTTTTTCCTTTTTTCAATTTTTTTGATATTATCAAGGTGTCTATTTACCAAGTTTTCACTAGGATAATAGATACATCAAAGTGCCTATTTACCAGGTTTTCACTAAGATGATCAATTTTTTAGGACATTTTACAATTTTTAGGATTTTCTTAGAATAGAGGATGTACATGAGCATTTAGAAGACATCTCAATTGTAGAACTTCTTTAGATGAAGAGAATTGATAGGCTCCTTGAGTTGTTCCCTCTCTCTGGTAGAGAGCTGGTAAGTGTCAGACCCAAATACTATAGTGATAACATACAGACCAAGCCAGTTTGGTTCAAATTTTCCTTTCTAGACCCGCTGTTGTTGATTCTTTGGGTTCTCTCTCAAGATGAGATCACCCATTTGGAATTACCTTGGTCTAACCTTCTTGTTATAGCTTTTAGATATTCTCTTCTGATATGCTCAAAGATGATCAAATGCCACTTTCCGATGTTCATCCAGTAGTTCAAGCTCTTGAAGCTAAGATATTATGATATCATCATCAGTAATGAGGCCCTTCAGAGAGACTTGCAAGGTAGGAATATCAACATCAATAGGAAGCACTACATCTGGACCATAAACTAGAGCAAAGGGAATGACCCCTATTGGTGTCTGTATACTAGTGTGGTAAGCCCATAAAGCTAGATTAATCTGGAGATGCCAATCTCATCCAAATTTGTGTACTATGCGGTGTAAGATCTTGACAATAGTCATATTTGAAGCTTTCTCATGTCCATTACCCTAGGGATAATAGATAGAAGACTAGTGCTGAATAATTCTAAACTTAGAGCATAATTCTTTTAGATCCTTATTCTTGAATTGCCTCCCATTGTCTAGCAAGGTGTAGGACATTGCATATAGATTAGAAAGTTGATGTATGACATGGATAGCCAATGATGGACGAAGAGGGTGAATGTGACCCCCAAGGACAGTCTCTTCAAGATTACCCAAGCTAGGTAAAAAATAATATAGCAATGTAGGCTCATGGAGTGATGCTAAAGAGCATATAAAATAATGACCTGATGTCATGAAAGCATGTGGTCCAAAAGAGTGGACATGTCAAGAGACTTTTGATAAATAGTTTTGCAATTTTCATCGTTCTTAATTTAGATCAAAACCAAGGGGTCAATTAGATAGGATAGGGATAAGGTAGCACAATTGAGATAAGGGGTGATGGAGGTATAAATGAAAGTTTTAGATTATGGAGGAAAGGATGCTCAGAGATAGGAAGGATAGGCTTGGGATAAGCAAGATCATGATAGGGTACCAGGGATGAGAGAAAGTGAATAGGATGATGGAAAGGATAACAAATTTCCAGATACATGATGCTCATCGATAGGCTCAACCTTGTCAAGATCAACAAAAGGAACATGGATGCTCACGAGCTAGTTGGATGTAAGATATGATGGGAGAAGATGACATGGAAGGAACTTGCCCCCAAGTGAAGAGTTCAAGTAGGAGGAATTATGCATGATGCCTATTTTCTAGGTTTTCATTATGGTCCTTATCCAAGGTGCCACAAGAAATGGTTTTCACCATAGGATGGATTGATTTATCTTTACTTTTTCTACCAAGGTGCCTATTTACCAGGTTTTCACAAAGGCACTTTTTCTCTTTTTTCTCTTTTTTTTTTTTGATTTAGGGAGGAACTGAAGCTTCTTTCTCTTTGGACAGTGCTCCTCTGAAAGATATACTATAATAGGCCAAGGCCACTGGAAGTATGCTCAAAGATGTTGATAGGGTGATGGTAGAGAAGATGATATGGAGGATAAGGAAGATGGTAGCCAAGGATTTATGTGATGGATTGGATAAGAGGGATGGAAGGATATGAAATGGATGGGTAAGAGATAGGTGCAGGATATTGGATAGGGTATGGTGATAAGATCAACATTGACACACCTCTTGAAGGGTAGTGGATGAATGGAGGAAAAATGGATGGAATAGCTTGAGATGTTGATGGATGAGTGGATATGGATCTTGGTTTGCGAGGACCTAAGATAGAGTTAGAAGATGGGGGATGTTTAGATGGAGATGAAGTGGAAGATTTTGGAAGCTTGGATGCCAACTTTAACTTTTCCTTTTTGTTCAAGTCTCTAAAGATAGACTTGGGAATCCACATAACCTTTGATTTTGTTTTTGTATCCAAGTATTTTTGAAGCATCTTGGGAATCTATGTAGCTTTTGATTTTACTTTTCTTTTGGATGATTTAGAACGCAATTCTTCCATAATGGATTTAGGAACCCATATTTTCTTTGATTTTATTCTTTGCTTGGATTTAGAACACAATTCTTCCATGATGGATTTAGGAACCCATATTTTCTTAGTGGACCCTTGTGGTCTCTTGGCTATTTCCTTTTTCTTTGTAGTCACATGTCGATTAGATTGGACATAGTAATCTTCATATGTAGCTGGATTCTTGTATTTCTAATTTTTCCATTGCACATCCAAATTGCTTCCAAAAGGCTTACGAATTGTGGATGAATAAGGCCGGTATGAGTGGTTCATATTGAGGGGTTGATAGGGATCTTTTAAAGATGCATGTCTTTGTTGATCTTTATAGGAGATAGGGTAAGTGAATGACAAGCTAGTATTGATAGGCATGGTAGATGGGGGGACATAAGGACCTAATATAGATAGAATGTTTGATGGTCTCAACTTTGGGATGTAGGGACCAAGGATGGATTTGGAAGATGGAGAAGACTGATGCTTACGTTTAAATGGAGGGATATAAAGTGTGGAGGGGATATTAACATCTTTAGAGTGAGTTGCATGAACAAGGCTCTTCTCTTTTGAATTCACCTTTATATCAATACGTGCATGAGTAGCTTTGATAGGAGCAACTGAAGCTTTAGGGGATTTATTTTTCTGCAAGGGATTTGGAGGAATGATGTTTTCTTGAGGTGGATATGGAGGAGCATGACAAGGAGATTAAGGGATGCTATGATCTTGACAAGGATCTTTAGATGGTGTACAAAGGGTAACTTTCTCTTGATTTTCAATAGGTTCATTAAAGATGGTGGAAAGGATATCTTGATATTTCTTGGGAGATGGATAAGATATAAGAGATGTAAGAGCTCCTTCTAGGAAGAAATGGAAGGGGATGATAGAATCATCATGGGACTCTTGAGTTATGTGACTTTGGTCAACTGTTGGATAAAGATGGATGGTGTCTTGATCTTTATCATCACTGATATATGTTTCTTCACATTGTGGATTCTCCTCTTGACGTGGAGCCACTTCTAAGGATGAGGTAGGAGTTTTGATCTGCATATGGGATTCTTGACATGCTGATGGATAGTCATTTGGAATAGGCATGATAAGCATTGAAGCACATGGAGGCTTTAGGTCTATGATCATTGAAGCTTGAGAAAGGCTTGCATCTGTCTGCTGATTAGCTAGGATCTTTTTTAGAGGTAGTCCTTGAGAGTAAATGTCATTAGGCTCAGTTCTTGATAGAGATGGGAAAGCTTTAGGAGATGTAGGAACAGTGGAAGAAGTAGATGGGATATGTGAACCATTTCTAGATAGGGATTCCTGATATTGATCATGCTTGAGGTTAGTATCTTCACTAGATGATTCATTAGGATTTTCAACTTCGATTATGCCATCATCCATGAGATATTGGATTTTATGTTCCAACTCCATGCAATATGAAGTTTTATTCTTATTTCTTTGATGATATGCATAATAGGGACTCAATAATCTGAATCTATATGATGTGGCTTGAGGCAATATGATAAGATTATGCTCAAGAAGTTCTACCAATGCAGATTCATAAGATTGTCCCAAAGGAGTAAAGATTATCTCTAAAGGATAATTAGACGCTTCTTGACTTGCAATATCCTTCTTTTGCAAATAGAAAAGGATTTCATCTGATGTTGTCATAGCTTCCTCTACATTCTCTTGATCAAAGTTGGGATTGTAATAAAATTGTTCTTGATCAAAGATGGGATTGTAATAAAATTATTCTTGATCAAAGATGGGATTGTCATATCAAGATTTATCCATGTTGGAAGAAAGTGGAGAGATATGAGAATCATGATCAAATAGAAAAGGATTAGTTGATCTTAAGGAAGATTCATTAGATGAAGTATTCTTTTCCTTCCTTAATCATTGGAGTTCAGATTCCAAAGTTTGAAGTTATTTTAATAAAGTTGCCCTAAGAATCTCTTCTTTGCTTTTAGACATTGTAAGATTTTTTTGATGCGCTTGCTTAGAAGATTGAAATGAGGGAGGACTTAAGATCCCACTCAAAAATTTGTCTCTAGAAATAGCAAAAAGGAGATAATAGGCTAGAATAGCCAGGATGTGAAATGCACCCGGCATGAATCCTCAAGAGTATGGATAGAACAATCGAGATGTGACTATTGCATCGCAAGGTAAAAAATCACAAAAAGGTAGGATAGAGACAAAGAGACAAAATGAGTTTGAGTAAGAATCAATTAGTTTGCAACTCAAGACAATTAGTTTTAGACTACAGAAAATAAGGAAACAATCAATCTGACCTCAGGCAGAAAAAATTAGTTCAGAGGAAAAAATCCTTAGTCAATGGGGAATAACTCACTATTTAAGGACACCAAAGGATAGATTTGCATAAGAGAGTGTTGTTTTGGGCAAGGAAACTCGTAAATGCGTGCAAGAAAATGAAAGCTCACATGAGGAAGTGCTTAGTTTCTAAAATCTCACGTGATAAAACTCTAAGTTTTGATAGATCAACTCAATTTTGAAGACAAAAAAGAGATTTTGAGACATAGTCAGGACTGTTCTCTCATAGAATTTCTAGATTTGGGGCAGTTTTATGATAGTTCAGATCAGCAATCTCAGTTTGAATGTGACGAGCAATCGTTAAGAAGCACAAAGTTTTGGTCAGACAATAGTGACATAAGAAGTAGTCGCAAATAGTTCTACC
Organism: Thuja plicata; assembly: GCA_018584345.1. NCBI lineage: Eukaryota > Viridiplantae > Streptophyta > Pinopsida > Cupressales > Cupressaceae > Thuja > Thuja plicata. Next base: position 3,947,871 of record MU227475.1, on the reverse strand, counting down.
AAGGACAAAGCAACTTGGCAAAATCATCGGAGTCTTTGTTTAATCATGATTGGATAGTTTAAGACTTGAAACAAACACTTAGTTATCCCTACAAAAAAAATGGTAGAGAAGAAAAAATATGTGTGTCATTGTCTTATGCGTATGTATGCACCTCACATAGTAGTGTCACCCCCGAGAGAGCACCCATGTTTTTGGTGTTTCCAAGGACTCAAAAATATATGTTCAAAGGTTACCCTTAAAGTAGGGCCCAGCATCATATACCACCTCAAGCATCTAGGTGCATGCCTATGTTTAGAATCTAGGGGAGAGATTCTTCCCCCTCCCTGCGCACAGATTATGTCTTCCTTCGGTGGTGATCCAGGTAGGCATCTAACTAAGAAATTTTTTAGTGGGATTCCATTCACAATAACATTTAGTGCCCGTAATATAGGGTTGGGACCTCACGGCCACACCAACTCTTGAAAGTCATACACCCTCGCAAGCAGGGCTAGGAGTGGCGCAACTCAGTACAACAAGCAAGGCTTTCTCAAGATGATAGTTAGAATCATGAGAAAGAAGTTACCATGGCTTTGGATTCTTTGGACTCAACAAAGAAGACTTTATTGTAGTGAGGTGGAATCACCAGCGATAGGTGTGTACTCACTTGGGTCATTCCTTGAGGTTCATCTTCCGACAGGCCGTCTACAGATGACATAAAACTTGGTTTGGATTCAAGGGTTGAATTTTTTGATTCTCTCAAAGAGAGAAGAGAATAATTCTCTACCTCTTCACCTTACCCAAAAATGAAAGACATATTCATCACCAAGATAACTCTCCTCCAACCAATTCACAAGCCTTTGTGTTTTTGATTCTCTCAAGGAGAGAAGAGCATAATCCCCTAACAAGTGAACATGCTAAAGGTTTGTTAATCTTTCCTTGCTTCCCTAGGTCTCCATCATGATAGCAACATCTGGGTCTTGGATTCATCCATGGGCATCACTTCCATGTAATGAAGAGCCTATTCCCCTATTTTGCTATCAAGATTCCTAAGAAATTTTAACAAGGCCCTATTTATACTATGTGATGAAAGTAATAAACAAACACAACATTTTTAGAATGATCTTTGACAACCGTCCTACAAGAAAACTGTTAGCAAGTTTATGTCTTCGTCAAGTGACCTGCAACCCATTTAGGTTCTCTCTCAAGATGAGATCACCCATTTGGAATTCCCTTGATCTAACCTTCTTGTTGTAGCTTTTAGATATTATCTTCTGATATCCTCAGAGATGATCGAATGCCACTTTCTGATGTTCATCTAGTCATTCAAGCTCTTGAAGCTGAGATATTCTGATATCATCATCAGTAATGAGGCCCTTCAGAGAGACTCGCAATGTAGGAATCTAAACCTCAAAAGGAAGCACTGCATCTGCACCATAAACTAGAGAAAAGGGTGTGGCCCATGTTAGTGTCTGTATACTGGTGCAGTAAGCCCATAAAGCTAGATTAATCTTGAGATGCCAGTCTCATCCATATTTGTGTGTTGTGTGGTGTAAGATCTTGAGAATAGTCTTATTTGAAGCTTCCTCTTGTCCATTACCCTGGGGATAATAGATAGAAGACCAGTGCTGAATAATCCTAAACTTAGTGCATAATTATTATAGATCCTTATTCTTGAATTTGCTCCCATTGTCTAGCAAGGTGTAGGACATTGCAGATGGATTAGAAAGCTGATGTATGAGACAGATAGCCAATGATGGATGAAGAGGTTGAATGTGACCCTCAAGGACAGTCTCTTCAAGATTACCCAAGCTAGGTAAAAAATAATATAGCAATGTAGCCTCATGGAGAGATGCTAGAGAGCATATAGGATAATGACCTGATGTCATGAAAGCATGTGGTCCAAAAGAGTGGACATGTAAAGAGACTTTTGAGAAACAGTTTTGCAATTTTTATCATTCTTCATTTAGATCAAGACCAAGGGGTTAATTAGATAGTATAGGACTAAGGTAGTGCAATCAAGATAAGGGGTGATGGAGGTATAAATAATTTTTTTGGATTATGGAGCAAAGGATGCTCAGAGATAGGAAGGATAGGCTTTGGATAAGAAAGATCATGATAGGGTACCGGGGATGAGAGAAAGTGAATAGGATGATGGAAAGGATAACAAATGTCCGGATACATGATTCTCATGGATTGGCTCAATCTTGTCAAGATCAACAGAAGGAACATGGATGCTCACAAGCTAGTTGGATGTAAGATATGATCGGAGAAGATGACATGGAAGGAACTTGCCCCCAAGTGAAGAGTGCAAGTAGGAAGAATTACGCATGATGCCTTTTTGCCTAGTTTTCAGCATGGTACCTATCCAAGGCACTAGGAGAAGTGGTTTTCACCATAGGATGGATTGATTTACCTTTACGTTTGCTACCATGGTGCCTTTTTACCAAGTTTTCACAAAGGCATTTTTTCTTTTTTTCTCTTTTTTTTTTTTGTTTTGATTTAGCAAGGAACTTAAGCTTATTTCTCTTTGGATAGTGCTCCTCTAAAATATATGCAATAATAGGCCAAGGCCACTGGAAGTATGCTCAAAGATGTTGATAAGGTGATGGTAGAGAAGATGATATAGAGGATAAGGAAGATGGTAGCCAAGGATTTATGCAATGGATTGGATAAGAGGGATGGAAGGATATGAGATGGATGGGTAAGAGATAGGTGCAGGATATTGCATATGGTATGGTGATAAGATCAACATTGACACACCCCTTGAAGGGTAGTGGATCAATGGAGGAAAAGTGGATGGAATAGCTTGAGACATTGATGGATGAGTGGATATGGATCTTGGTTTGTGAGGACCCAAGATGGAGTTAGAAGATGGGAGATGTTTAGATGGAGATGAAGTGGAAGACTTTGGAAGCTTGGATGCCAACTTTAACTTTTCCTTTTTGTTCAAGTCTTTTAAGATAGACTTGGGAATCCACATAACCTTTAATTTTATTTTTGTATCCAAGTCTTTTTGAAGAGTCTTGGGAATCCACACAGCTTTTGATTTTCCTTTTCTTTTGGATGATTTAGAATGCAATTCTTTCATAATGGATTTAGGAACCCATATTTTCTATAATTTTATTTTTTTCTTGGATTTAGAATGCAATTCTTCCAAGATGGATTTAGGAACCCATATTTGCTTAGTGGACCCTTGTGGTCTCTTGGATATTTCCTTTTTCTTTGTAGTCACTTGTCGATTAGATTAGACATAGTCATCTTCATATGTAGGTGGATTCTTGTATTTCAAATTTTTTCGTTGCACATCTAGATTGCTTCCAAAAGACTTAGGAATTGTGGATGAATAGGGCCGATATGAATGGTTCGTATGGAAGGGTTGGTAGGGAGCTTTCAAAGATGCATGTCTTTGTTGATCTTGATAGGACATAGGGTAAGTAAATGATAAGCTAGTATTGATAGGCATGGTAGATGGGGGGACATAAGGACCCAATATAGATGGAAGGTTTAACGGTCTCAGCTTTGGGATGTAGGGACCAAGGATGGATTTGGAAGATGGAGAAGAATAATGCTTATGTTTAAATGGAGAGATATAAACTGTTGAGGGGATATCAACATCTTTAGAGTGAGTTTCATGACCAAGGCTCTTCTCTTTTGAATTCACCTTTATATCAATAGGTGCATGAGTAGCTTTGATAGGAGCAACTGAAGCTTTAGGGGATTTATTTTTGTGCAAGGGATTTGGAGGAACGATGTTTTCTTGAGGTGGATATGGAGGAGCATGACAAGGAGATTAAGGGATGCTATGATCTTGAAAAGGATCTTTAGATGGTGTACAAAGGGTAACTTTCTCTTGATTTTCAATAGATTCTTTAGAGATGGTGGGAAGGATATCTTGATCTTGCTTGGGAGATGGATAAGATATAAGAGATGTAAGAGCTCCTTCTAGGAAGAAATTGAAGGGGATGATAGAATCATCATGGGACTCTTGAGGTATGTGACTTTGGTCAGCTGTTGGATAAAGATGGATGGTGTCTTGATAGTGATCATCACTGATATATGTTTCTTCACATTGTGGATTCTCCTCTTGACATGGAGCCACTTCTAAGGATGAGGTAGGAGTTTTGAACTGCATATGGGATTATTGACACACTGATGGATAGTCATTTGGAATAGGTATGATAAGTGTTGAAGCACATAGAGGCTTTAGGTATATGATCATTGAAGCTTGAGAAAATCTTGCATTTGTTTGTTGATTAGGTTGGATCTCTTTTAGAGGTAGTCCTTGAGAGTAAATGTCATTAGGCTCAGTTCTTGATAGAGATGGGGAAGCTTTACAAGATGGAGGAACAGTGGAAGAAGTAGATGGGATATGCAAACCATTGCTAGATAGGGATTCCTATTATTGATCGCGATTGAGGTTAGTATCTTCACTAGATGATTCATTAGAATTTTCCACTTTGTTTATACCATCGTCTATGAGACCTTGGATTTTATGTTTCAACTCGATGCAATATGAAGTTTTATGCTTATTTCTTTGATGATATGCACAATAGGGACTCAAGAATCTGAATATATATGATGTGGCTTGAGGCAATGTGATGAGATTATGCTCAAGAAGTTTTGCCAATGCAAATTCATAAGATTGTCCCAAAGGAATAAAGATTCTCTCTAAAGGATAATTAGACGCTTCTTGACTTGCAATATCCTTCTTTTGCAAGTAGAAAATGATTTCATTTGATGTTTTCATAGCTTCCTCTACATTCTCTTGATCAAAATTGGGATTTTCATAAAATTGTTCTTGATCAAAGTTGGGATTGTCATAAAATTGTTCTTGATCAAAGATGGGATTGTCATACCAAGATTTATCCATGTTGGAAGAAAGTGAAGAGATATGAGAATCATGATCAAATAGAAAAGGATGAGTTGATCTTAAGGAGGATTCGTTGGATGAAGTATTAATTTCCTTCTTTAATCATTGGAGTTTAGATTTCAAAGTTTGAAGTTGTTTTAATAAAGTTGCCCTAAAAATCTCTTATTTGTTTTTAGACATTGTAAGATTGTCTTGATGTGCTTTCTTTGATGCCACAGATTCAATTTTCGGGCGAGTATAGGCATATTTATAGTCATTTTAAACCAAAACAACATTTTGGATGCAATGGTGGAGTCAGATTTGACTCAAAGTGAATGTAAAAAATGACATAAAATAGAATTAACAATTAATATATAATGTGAGGCCAAGAATTGAATACTCTAGCCCCATGGTGGGCACTAGAATGTGTGTGTCTGAATGTGACCTCTAAATGAAGCACAAACACAACATGGTCATTGCTCAATCATTGAATTTCAAAAATGAACATGAATTTTCCATTCCACTAATTTGATTGAATCGACCTGTTGCCTCCTATTTATTTGGGGTGTTTAATTACTCTCAGAATGAGAGCCAACAACCATATACCATTGCTAAAATGGAGGATTTGAAAGATTTGAAAACTAAAAATGAAACTATTCTATATGAGAGATGCAATTGTAACCTAGAAACAAAAATGCAGATTTTAAGCTAAGAAGTTGAAAGAGATAACATAATTAAGCTATTTGATACATAAAAAAAACTAAATTAAGATAAAGAATGCCATTAAACTAAGGGAAATTCCACTAATTATGTAATGAAAGCTTAAGAAAATATGAGAGAATTGAGACAACAATTCGCTATAGTTTTGATACTCTCAAATGAAGAAAATGATGTCCATAATATAGAAGAACCTAGAAAGAGGACGAAGAGTTTCTTGGAAAGAAATGACCGTCTCTTCATCTCCATGGAGGAAGGTGAGACAAAATTGAAAGATTTATTTAATTAAATGAAGGAATTATTGCCACATGAGTGACTTTTCACATGGAATTATGGAATTCTTTTTCAGGATAATCCATTCAAATAACTAAATAACTATTTAATTCCTTTTGATGTGTATTAGCTAAAGGGGGTGGAATTAATTTAATTTAAAAGCACTTAGGACTTTAGACTTAAATTAATTAATCATAGGGATTTTTAGCTAATAAAACTTGAAAATTTAGGAATTAAATATAGTGTGAAATTTATGCAAATTTAGGTTTTCTGCATTTGAGACTAAGTCAATTAAAGATAAATAGGAAGGAGAATTTTCCTAGTACAATAGGACTTCGATGATGAGAAAATGCACCAAAATTGATTAGAATTGTAAGGTGCCAATTTTGGGGTGTTGCACTGCTAAGAGCTATATTGAACGCGATTATGTAGTCCCAACAACACCTCTCACTACTGAACAGTTAACAAAAAAGCACAAACACAATCAAGCAATGTTGGAGATCGCATCATCCCTGAGCTATTCTAAATTTGAAGACATAAAGAACTATACAAATGCAAAGTACATGTGGGATACCATAACAACCATCTATGGAGGAGATTAAAATGTGTTGAGAGCCAAATCTGAAATTTTAAGAGGTAAGTTTAATGAAATGAAAATGCAAGAAGGAGAAAATATAGTTCAATATTGTGGTATGATAAAAGAAGTTGTGAATGTTATTAGAGGAGCTAATGGAACCATTGATGATAACACCATTATGATCAAAGTACTGAGGACTCTTCTTATTGTATATGCTATTATAGTCTCTATAATTCAAGAATTGAGGTGTAATCCTAATAATAATTTGACTTTAGAAGGTCTTGTAGGTAGACTTACTGCATTTGAGATATCAGACTTTGATAACTACACTCCACAAGCTGTTGATTCTGCATTCAGATCCTAGTTGGTCCTTAACAAATCAAATAAAGGAAAGAAATGTGTGAACAGTGACAACGACACTACAGATGATGATCTGGAATAACTTGATGCACTTATGGAAAGAAGACTATCTAGAGGAAAAGGAAAATTCAAAGGTAAACTTCCTAGCATTTGTTTTTCATGTAACAAAGATGGTCATATTGCTTCTAGATGTCCTGATAAGACTGACAAAGATGAAAGAAGAGACAACAAGTACAAAGACAGAAAGGATGACCAAGACTTCAAAAAATATAAGGACTACAAAGACAAAGGTAAGAAATCTTTCTATATAGCTAAAGAAGCTTCTGACAATGGATCTAACAATTCTGATGAAAATGATGTAGAAGTTGTGTATGTTGCTATGAAAGATGATTCTGATGATGATGATGATGATGATGAGAAAACAACATTATTTCCTTATATGAGTAAAGGTGACCATTGGATTATTGAAAGTGGTTGTTCACATCACATGACTGGTGATAAGGATAAATTTGAGATGTTAGATCAGTGCAATGGTAGTTATGTTAAGTTTGGTAATGATGCACCATGTCTTGTTAAAGGGAAAGGATCAATTAATTTGACTAACAAGATCAGATGTGACAATGTATATTGGGTTGATGATCTTAACTATAATTTATTGAGTGTTGCACAAATGAATACTTCTGGTTATAGAGTTGAGTTCCATCACAAGAAGGCAAAGATCTATGATGCCACTGGAGAACTAGTTGGAAGTGGAGAGCAAAAAAAAGGTAACTTGTTCTATTTGGACTTAGTTGATGAGCCATGCTTGTTTGCACAATATAATGATGTTTGGTTATGGGATAAAAGGTTGTGTCATATAAACTTTGATAACTTAGTAAGCATAACAAAATTTAAAAAGGTTAGATGTCTTCCTAAGTTAAAGAAACCTGAAAATGCAATGTGTAAGCAATGTCAATTGGGAAAGATGACTAAATCTAGTTTCAAGAGGAAGACTCACACTTTTGAGGAAATTTTGGAATTGGTTCATCCTGACCTTTGTGGTCCCATTGGTGAGAAAATTTATTATGAAGATAGATATTTCATCCCATTTGTTGATGATTACTCTAGAATGATGATTGTTATGTTTCTAAAAGAAAAATTTGATGCATTCTAGTCATTTAAGTGTTACTTGGAAAAAGTTGAAAAGGAGACAGGTAAAAGTCTAAAATGTTTGAGATCTGACCGAGGAGGTGAGTTTATTTCCAATGAGTTTAACATGTTCTACAATGACTGAGGTATAAAAAGATAGATGTCATCACCTAGGACACCACCACAGAATGGTATTGGTGAAAGAAGAAATAGATCTATCATGGATTGTGCCAGAACACTAATGATAGAGAAAAATGTTGCACAAAAATATTGGAGAGAAGTTGTGAGTATAGTAGTCTATACCCTCAACAAAGTACAAGTCAAGAAAGGTATTGATACTACACCTTATGAGCTATGGTATGGATATGCACCTAATTTAAGATATTTCAAAGTTTTTGGAAGTAAATGTTTCATACTAAAGGATTATAAAAAAATGGAAAACTTGATGCTAAAGGTGAGGAAGGCATATTTCTTGGATATTCAACTAAAAGTAAAGCATATAAGTGTTTGAATTCTAATACTAACAAAATTGTGGAAAGTGAAAATGTTAGAATTGATGAATATGTAGAAAGAAATGAAGCAGAAAGCACACAAGAGCCTGAAATTTAAAAATCCTTTGTCTATCTAGATGAGGAAGATTCTAATGTATTATTTGAACATGAGAATGAGGTTGCTGAGAAACATCTAGCACCTGCTGAGTCACAAAATGAGGTTGTCGGGAAACATGAGGTAATTACCGAGATATTGGATGGAGTTTTCGAGACACAGATTCAACTTGAATTGAATGAGAATAATGAATCTAAAGCAAAGCAAGAACCTACTCTAGCAAAGTATGTACGGAGGCACCACAAACTTGATAAAATAATAGGATCAAAGGATTCTGCAGTTATGACAAGAAGTAAGGTGAGAGACAGTTCATGCTTGTTATGTGATTTTGAGCCTAAAATGGTAAAATATGCTTTAGAGAATGAAGTTTGGATACAAGCCATGAATAAAGAGATTGAACAGATTGAAAAGAATAAGACTTGGACACTTGTACCTAGGCTGAATGACAAAAATGTAATTGGTACTAAGTGGGTATTGAGAAATAAGCTAAATGAACATGGAGAAGTAACAAGGAATAAAGATATACTAGTATGCAAGGGTTATGCACAAGAGGAAGGAATTGATTATGGAGAAAAATTCACCCCAGTTGCAAGATTAGAAGGAGTCAAAACCTTACTTGCATATTTAACCTACAAAGGTTTTAAATTTTATCAGATGGATGTCAAGTCAACATTCCTAAATGGGACATTAGAAGAAGAAGTGTACATTGAACAAGCTGATGGATTTCTTGAACCAAGCAAGAGGAACATGGTTTGCAAAATACACAAGGAACTATATGGACTAAAGCAAGCACCAAGAGCATGGTATGAGAGATTGCACAATTATCTGATAAAGATTGGATTTGCAACGACCAATGAAAACAACAATCTGTATTTGAAGAAAAAACAAAATAAAGGTACTTTATTAGCTGAAATTTTTGTTGATGACATTATATTTGGTGGAAAAGATGTGTTATGCCAAACATTTGCAAAAGAGATGTAAACTAAATTTGAGATGTCTATGTATGGTGAAATAAAATTCTTTGTTGGCTTACAAATATATCAAATGAAGAATGGTATCTGTTAAGTTTTAGGATAGCTGCAAATGTAATATCACTCTATATTGTATGTGTCTTTCAAATGCAACAATCTCTCTTTCTTTTATATTTAGAAAGAGACTAGAAGAGACATGTCCCATGAAGGGACATGTCTATTCATCATAATTGTTAATGTTTCATTAATCAATCATATATTAGAATAATATAAGTTTGCATAATATATGTTATATTATATAATATATATATATATACACACACACACACACGCACACACACACAATATAATTTTATTAATCAATATCAAAGTATTATATGTATGATCATATGACTCAAGATACAAACATTAACACTCCCTCTTAGCTAGGGAGAATGATCAAACAAAATGTGTAGTGGTTTCCCTTGTCAACACTTATGACCCTCACAATAGCTACACAAAACATCAACACTCCCTCT
>MU227475.1:3909833-3937721 GCA_018584345.1 Thuja plicata | reverse complement strand
ACAGTGATACCCATTTTACATATCAGCTAACATGTGATATGAGGAATCACCTGACATGTGATACCCATTTTACATATCACCTAACATGTGATATGAGGAATCACATCAGATCATGATACCTAATTTTTATATCACCTCAGATCTTGACATGAGGAATCACCTCAGATTGTGATACCTAATTTTCATATCACCTCAGATCATGACATGAGGAATCAACTCAAATCGTGATACCTAATTTTCATATCACCTCAGACTGTGACATGAGAAATCACCTTAGATCATGATACCTAATTTTCATATCACCTTAGATCGTGATATGAGGAATCACCTCAGATCGTGATACCTAACTTTTATATCACCTCAGATCGTAATACGAGGATATAGTAATAAGGAACATTATATTCACTTACATATAACCCTATTATGGTATGTGCACTGACATATTAAATGTCTACCATAACGAATCTCCATTACAAGATTTTCACCTTGTAACATCTAATACAAGTGTCCATTGTCTAAGAAGTCATCACCTCTTTGAAATGTACACAGGATGAGTGGGCCCATAAAGTTGTGGAGTCACACACATGACATCTACCTTGACTCATCTTAGGGAGTGGATCCACCATGGCTCATCCCAGAGGGTGGAAACATGGGCTTTCACCTTAGACTTCTCTCTCAAAGAGAAGAATGCAATAACATAGAAAATAAAATATCACAGATGTTGAAAACTCCTTTTCATCTAAGGCTTCATTCTCCAACATACCAAGTTTATCTCAAAAGTATACAACCTTCTCTCTATCAAGAGACTTGGTGAGAATATTAGCCATCTGTCTTGTAGTGATAATGCACCTTGAACAACATGCTTATGGACTATATATCTTATATAGTTTGCATCACTCTTGGTAAACCGCAAGTTATGTAGGAGTTAGCATAAATTCATTCAGCTAGCACATATGGGACTCAATCTCATGATCATAGTCCTTTGACTGCAAAAAAAACATCTTTATTTTTGACTCCCTCTAAGCCAATATGACCAAATTCCCTAAAGATTAGAATACATCAAATCCTTTTACAATAACCTCCTGACCTCCTCGTCCATGGTTTCTTTTAGATGAACTGTGAGACTCCCTCTGAATCTAATATCAACCTTTTTCTAGCAAGTTGTGTCTTTGTCCTTTAGTCTGCATCAAGACTTGTTCTTGAATTCCCTTTGATTTAACAACTTATCCATCTATCTAGGAATATCATGACCTAGATGGAACTACATCTTTTCAATTTCAATATTTTGTCTTTTTATAGTTTCCTAGTCACTAGGGAAACCATCTTGATATGGCCTACCCTTCTAAATCAGAATGATTAAGATCTTTGAAAAACAATTTTTGGGAGATCCTCTAGTAGCTCCCTCTATTACAAAAACATACATGGCCCCAATCATTAAAATATCTTTCTCTAAGAGACTCTCATTATTTTGTAGGAGTATTTTCTCGTACACAATTGTACTTGTCTAATTTCATAGAAACATGAGTGAATGTAATAAACTATGGATTTATCCTCAGACTTGGCAGCACCAAACATTTATGATAATTTGGCTTCTATCTAAAGATCCAAGTACATGCATCAACCTCTTGACATTCATTTACAAGGTTTCCTAAAATGTCATATTTCTTCTGAGTGTGATATCAACCTTCTAACTTTCTTGTTCAAGGTTGCCTCTAATAGATTGGCACACCCTCTGAAACTGAGGTCCATCTTCAGCTAGGTCCCATAATTTCAAGCATCACGTTATTTTTCCCTTGAATGCAATCTCTTATGATTCTTGATCCATCCTGAAAGCATTTCAGAGGGATTACCAATAATTCATAAAACCAAATTATCCTGAAGGGAAATACTAATGATAGATATTAGCACAAGCATACAAGATTTACTATTCCAATGTTATAGCTCAAACATTCATGTGCATTAATCAACCATGAAATACTTATCTTTTATTTAATAGATCTTAGGTGTTTCCTTCCGTAAAGTGATCCAAAATATGAAATATCATGTACAAACTCGGCCTTTAGAGGCCATGGTCGTCCAGGGAGCATCAAGTACTTTTGAAGAGACCATGTCAATATGAATAGTAGGGAGATTCCATGTTTGCTTAAATGACCTCACACCCTAGCAACGTACCAGCTCATGCCATTGTGAATGCAAGCTAACAACACTTGTGATGAATTCATTCCTAAAATGGGACCCTTCACCAATATACAAACCTTATGATTGCTCTTATCTTCATATCATGAAGCAATTCAAATTAACCCTCCAATTGCTTCTTTATCACAAAACTTATGGCAAGGGATGAGCTAATAGAAATTCTCAAATCTCAAATATTTGCACATAACTTTATAATGCAAAGCATTGTTAAAATACTCATCATCCGCATCAATTAGCTATGTGATGGACATATTATATGCCAATATTCATAAGCTTGGTGTTTGGCAACCCCCACAGTTAGAATTAAATTAATAATGTCTATGACAATTACAAACATATGGATAATGTTTATTTAATGATGCATTCAAATATTCAATTCATAGATGCCGCATGTTTTAAGACACATAATTGACAAGTCCTTCAATTTTATGCGATGAATGCTTCAGGATTATCTTTTTGAGCGATGAATTCTAGACTTGGCAGCCATGATTCCCTTGGATCATTATTCTAATATCATCTGCAGCTACTTATCTTTATAATTCACATTGATCCTTGCATTATTAGTGACCACAAGTCAGATACAACATACACCACTGCAACACTTTGATAGCACATGGACAGTGATCTATTATTCATGAGCGGAGGAAGATCATATCACTACATCAACATTTAATATTAATTACCATGTAGACCAAAATCGTCCAAACTAGAGATTGATTATTAGTCCCAACATTCAGGGCGATCCACACAACATTTTAAATATAGACCAATTTGGTGTTTTGCAAATCCATTGCCATCTATTATTCAGTTCATACATCGATAATATTAGGGATTGAGTTATTATCTCCACTCCAGACTGCTGATAATAACATCACAATCAGGTTACAAACATTCTCGATAGCATACATCCAGTTGTAGTATACTTGTTACCCATGGTTAAGATATCTTGCAAACTAGAATAATCACATCGGCACTTGTAATACTTCATCAAGATTCCAACAATTATGTCACAGGTCTATAGTCTGATTTAGCATCCTCAACTTTTATTTGCAGTCTGATTGTCTCTATAGTATTGGACTCACATATTGTAATTTACAGTACAACAACATATTGTTGAGTATCTGGGCCTTCTAACACAAATACTCATGGTTGGAAGACCTATGCAATTAGAGGAGACCCGTTCTATGCAGGGAAACTGTGACTCACCATTTGTTCATCATTCCAATCACAAGTTATTGAATGCGAGGCTTCCATACATGGAATAATGTTCTCCAAAGACATTTGCCTATCTGAGCACTTGATCAAATACATTTTTGTGCAGATGTCGTTGGACATTATTCTTTATGCTAGCCAATCATGAAAGATTCAACAACCTTTTCATTATAAAATGACATCTCTACAGTATCCTTTTCAACCTGTAATTTTGCAAAGGTGTTAAATTCAGAATCAACCACAATGCCAACAACCACTCTTGTTGTTTTAAGGATGAGGTTGATAACTCTCATGATTTATTAATATCATCTTTCACCATCAGCGATGCTTAAATATTATTGCTACCTTTACAAAAAAATATTTACTTTTATTAATATTATCAATTTTCTTTGATGGTTAATTGTGTCTATCTTCTACATTTGTAGTCTGGCTCTAATACCATGTTAAGTTTTAGGATAGCTGCAAATGTAATAGCACTCTATATTGTATGTGTCTTTCAAATGCAAGAATCCCTCTTTCTTTTATATTGAGAAAGAGACTAGAAGAGACATGTCCCTTGAAGGGACATGTCTATTCATCATAATTGTTAATGTTTCATTAATTTTATTAATCAATATCAAAGTATTATATGTATGAGCATACGACTCAAGCTACAAACATTAACAGTATCTATATTACTCAATCAAAATATGTCAAGGAGATAATAAAATTTTTTGGAATGGAAGAATCAAAACCAGTAAGTAAACCCATGGCTAATGGACAAAAGTTAACAAAAAATGATGATACAAAAGAAGTGAATCAAACCCTTTACAGGTCAATGATTGGAAAGCTGCAATATGTTGTGCATAGTAGACCTGATATTGCTCTGGTTGTTGGAATTGTTGCAAGATTTTCTGCCAATCTCAAGGAAACTCATATGATGGTAGTAAAAACTATTTTGAGATATTTGAAAGGAACGGATGAATATGGTTTGTATTACAAAAAGAATGATAAGTTTGAGCTTAGAGTTTACACTGAATCTGATTGGGTTGGAAATATGGATGACAGGAAAAGCACCACAGGTGTCACATTTCTTTTGGGAAAGATATTGGTTTCATGGAAAAGATAGAAAAAAAATTCCACCTCACAATCTACAGTTGAAGCCGAATATGTGGCAGCAACAGTTAACTGCTCTAATATTGTGTGGTTGAAGATACTACTGAAGGGTATAAAAGAGGAGATCATAGAACTAGTTGTTATATATTGTTATAACATGAGTGCCATTAATATTTCTAAAAAAACTATGATGCACTCTAAGATGAAGCATATAGCTATCAATTATCATTACTTGAGGGAGCTAGTTCAAAACAAGGAAATGAAACTGGAATATGTCCACACTAAGGAACAATTATCAGACATATTTACAAAAGCACTACTCAAGGATGCTCATGAGTATTTGTGAGGTAAATTACAAGTGATTTGACTAAATGAGGCTAATTAGTTCAAAATGGAACTGTTGCATCAAAATTTATATTCAGAATATTTGACGCATTGATGCACAAGAGGTCACACTTTAGGAAGCTGCGTAAAGATGTGAAAGAAAGACAAGGATAGAAAAGAGGATCAATCATAAGCAAGATGATAGGAGCAACATGATATACAATTAGACTAGAAGAATCTGCATGATGAAGATGTCAATGTCTTTGACATTGTTGTCAAAGAGAGAGAGAGTTTACTCTACTTAGAGAAAAAGGGAGAGTCTATTAAAAGAGAGAGTATATAGATGAATAGAAATAGAAAGATTTTAGTATGATTAGAGACACAGAGGGAGAAATGTTTTACAAGATGAGAATTAGAATGAAGCTAAAGACATTAATGAAGATTTGTTCATATCAAGGAACATAGACATACATTTTGGATTGTATGGTAACTATGTTTGTAAAATTATTGTTTTAATGTTTAGTGTTGCCATTAATGCCAAAGAGGGAGATTGTTGGAAAGTTACAATGGAAACAATTGTTGTTTTGTCGTTGATGTCAAACCTTAACTGGTGAGACTATTGCTATATGTTTGAGTACCATATCTATTGATTGTTGAATAATATTTGAAGGCAAGGATAACAAGAAGACCAAGTGAAATGGTTGAGGTATAGAAAATTACAAGGGTACTTGATCAGTTGACATATTGGGAAAGTAATGTGTTGTTTATCTATAACACTAAGTTATGAAGTTATTTTACTGGGAACAGTATATGCCAAGCAAAGTTTGTATCGACCGAGTACCAGTGTATGTAGAGCACAATTTATAAGTGTCGACTGAGTGCCAGTAATTTGCCGAGGAAGATAGTGATGACTGAGTGTAAGAACACAGTGTTGGTTGAACGCCAGTATTTTGGTAATTGTTGAGATTTGAGATCTCTAAATGACATAATTGAATTTATTGGGATATGTAAAGTTAATTAAGGTTAAGCATGATTGCTCCACATTATTTAAATGCACAAGTAACCGTAATTAATGCATGGATCCAAGATTTAATTAGTGATTGCTTTGGAGAAGTAAATTAAATGTAAATGATGGAAATATCTGTTGGATCTAACCTAACCTAAGATCTACGATCTTGATTAAGCGTTAAAATATTTATTTTACCTAGATGAAGAGATATAAGATAACCTCAAGGGGCTATCAAAATTGTGAGATGAATGTGAAAAAATGTATGCAAGAGGATTGCATGATTAATGGACTGATTGGCATGATCTAGAAGAGAAGGCTAAGAAGAGAAGTAAAAAGTTGCGGAAGTGATTAATTGATGGATTTCCAAGTAGATCAAAAGATTGAAATGAAAATTGAGGCAACTCAATGAATAAACATAAGAGCCTAATTGGATCTGAATTTGTAAAGTAAGTTGTATGTATCATATCACACCTACTAATTACTTTCTAACCATTGTATCAGTCAAAATCCTTTAAGAAGGTTGACCTAACAGTCATTGTATAAATCCTTTGAGCAAGGTGACAGTCAAGTGGTATGTTCTAAGTCCTCTAAAAAGGCCACTCCTGACAGGGTGATTAAATCCTTTAACTAGGTCACATTTAACAATGTGTTTTGTAACCTTTAATAGGGTTGGCTCCTAGCAGAGCTCACTTCAGAAGAGTGAAAACTTGGTAGCATGTTACTGGTGGTTTTTCCCAATTGGGTTTCCATGTTAAATATTGGTGTCAAATTGTGTGAATGTTTATGTTGTGTTTTATTGTTAAGTTTCTGCAAGCTGATTACATTTGAACAGTAAACTGCATATTTATGTTGTTGACATATATCGTTGTTACCAAGCAGATCTGAGTTGTTTAAAGTGCTATAAAGTTTCAATTGGTACATCTAGACCTGAGATTAACTGATTCACCCCCCCTCTCAGTTATTCTAAATTCATTCTAACAAAAATTTAATAATAATAAGATAATTCTATAATAGCCTCGATGTTCTACTAGATTATAGAAGCTTCGATAATATGGCTTGACTAAAATCATAAACATCTAGAAAATACACTTTCTTAAATATGTTATATTTGTCAAAAAATTATATTCTAATATTTATAGAATTATTAAATATATTATTTATAATTTACATTGCCTAACAAATTTTCTTAATATTCAATTAAAAACAATAAGCAAAATATAAACAAAATAATCTTGAATCAATTAATTAATAATTAGAAAAGAAGTAAAATAATTAAATGTCTATATAAATACATAATATAATAAAACTCAAAATTTTAAAAATAGAAAATTAAAAAAGTACACAAGAGAAGAACCATTAAATAAAAAATAAAATACATCAAAATAAACAAAAAATAATAATCAATAGTAAGACAATGATATTTTGTTAATTTGAAATGGATAATATTGTACTATATACCTAATCACTAATGATGAACACTAAGAGTAAGAGAGATCTAAATCTGATAGTCACTTTAGGATGATTATATTTCTCTATTAGAAATTATATTAATTTTAAACTATGAAATAATTCCTATGCTAAATAAAAAATAGAATAGAATAGAAAATATTGATTATATATCTATTAAAAAATACAAAGATTCTCTATATATTCAGATTTTAGTTTTAGATTTATTCTAAAATTAAGTATTCATGCAGTTAAATTTTTGAAAAATAAAATTTAGTTTAATTATAAAATTTAACCAATTTTTATGCAAAAAAAAAAAGCAAAATAGATTAGAAGTGTTGTTTATCACAGAAATGTAATGAGAAATAAGTGTTCCATTCATTCTCATCAAAGAGAGAACACAACCACGAAGGCCGCCATATCTAAACTATTAAATCTTTAAACTGTGTCAAATTTGATGAATAGAGGTCTTCACTATTAATAGAAATATTAAAGTACAAAATTCACAAAAAAAGGGCCGGGGGAAAAAATTCACCCCGCAAGTTCACACGGCACCTAGGCCAGAAACAAATAGCTATTCATCAAAAAACATATAAAACCAGAACCCCTTAGGCTGCGAGAGTAGTAGCAGAAGAGGGAGGAGGATCTTTGTCATCTGGCTTGCCCCAGACAGTGGGCACAGGAGCGTGATTAGGAATAGCCCAGCCATCTTCAGGATCTTCTTTTTCAACTTCTCCTTCCTCCTTCCTGGGTGAGATAGCCAGCTCCAGGTGAGGGAATTTTCCCTGATTAATAGGAGCAGAGGCCGAAGGCTGAGCAACAGCAGTAGAAGCAATCATAGGAGGCCACCCAGAACCCGCATCCCTCCGAGGAGGCAGGGAGGGGGAGTGGCGATGCCATTGCCTTGGGGTCTTTGAGTGTCTGGCAGAGGAGCTCTAGCTACGATGTCGCCCCCTAGGCGACGTATGGTCAGCTATGAGAGAATCTGGAGGCACTCGGGAAACAGTGCAAGGGGCATTGCCTCAGTGCTGGAGCAACTCCTGTAAGTGGGCAACCTCTAAGGCCACTTTGTCAACTTGCAACTGGATCTGCATCATTACATTATTACAAATACAAGCTTTATCAAAAAGAGAAACATGAATATCCTGAGAACTATGAGAAAAAAGCACAGCATTTCTATCTTTGCACAGAGTAAATAAAATTTCTAGCCAAAAGGAATGCCAAATTTGGGTGAATTGGGAAGGCATTCTGGGAGAGTCACCAAGAAGAACCATGTGCCAAGAAAAGGGTTCTAGCCTGAAGGGAGCAAAAAAGTCATGAATCCAATTCCAGTAATTTTGAACACAACGACAAAACCATAAAATATCCATGAGAGTCTCCGAGTGAACAAAAAAAGGGCATTTGGGGTCAGGAACCTCCATATGCCTAAGCCTAGCTCCCAACGGTAAGCCCTGGTATAACAAACACCAGGAAAAATGAGCAATTTTAGGCTCAGTAATAGCATCCCAAATGATGCGAAATCTCCACCCCCAGCTCTTCTGCAAAGAGGAAAAATGCCAATGGTGATTGAGTGAGTCAATCATGGGAAAATGAGGCATAAGCCAAGAATACCCAAGTTTTGGCTTGTAACTAGTGAATGGAGTGGTAGGATACCACTTCCAGTCTTTCCACCATGGTCTGACAGACTATATTCCCAACTTGTGCAAGAGGTGAGGCAGAATGGTAGAAACCAACAAGTCAAAAGTCTGATGATCTAGGCGGATGAGCCAAAACTAAACTCAGAGATCATCCCAGGATTGAAGACTCATGGTGCTTCTAGAAAAGACATCTTTAGGGGTCTGAATGCCACGCTTGTGAAACCAAAGAGCACTAACTCCTTGCATTCTGGCAAGAGGAATCCCTTGCTGGGAAAAAAGAGGAGACCACCAAATGTTCTGCTGGTTGAAAGAAAGACCATCATGAAATCCATTTCTAGCCCACCGAAGCCAAGGCTTGATAGACTCCCAGGCTCTCCAGATACTTTTGGCAACAAAAGTACCTTGGATCTAAACATGATCCCTCATAACCAGAAGGGTTTGAAAGCCAATCCCCTTCCAGGGAAGCTTGTGAAGAGGAAATCCTGAGGAAATGCAGTGCCGAAGCAAAATTTTCCAGGATTCATCACTAGAGAGGCAATGCACAATCCACTTGGCACAAAGGGCATGTCCTTGCTTCTGGGTATCAATTAAACCAAGCCCACCAGAGGACTTAGGAAGGAAGAAAAAGTCCTAGGTGACTCTATGAAAGCCCTAATGATCAATACTAGAGGCCCAAAGAAAATCCCAGAGAATTTTCTCAAGCCGTTTGTAAGAGGCTTTGGAAGGGACCCAACAAGAGGAGTAGTAAACGTGTGTAGCAGCTAGAGTTTTGGAGCAGATCTAGAATTTTCCTGCGAGGGAAAGCGGCTTCATGATCTAGTAAGTAAGATTTTTTTCAATCTTAGAAAGCACTACATTCCATAGATTAGTAGGATTGCCTTGAAGAGAAAATGGGATACCCAGGAATCAGAATATCTCCCCATGTTGAATTTTTGTCCAGCCAAACTGTGAAAGCCAGGGAGGCTCAGGAAGAGCTGACTGTTTGTAATAGAGGGTTTTGTGCCACTAAATGGTAGAGCCAGAGGCCAAGAAGAATGTGTCTAAACACTGCGAGGATGCCTTGATATTCTCTTCATCCTCCGCTAGTGTGAGGAAGGAATCATCAGTGAAATGGCCATTAACCAGCTGTTGAGAAGAATTCAGCAAGGAGATTCCCCTAACTGTTCCCATAGAAATGGAATGAGCAAGCAAATAACCAAACCCTTTAGCCGCTAACACATAAAGAGCAGGAGCCAAAGGGAATCCCTAGCAAATGGAACAAAAAATCCTTAAGGTGGAAGACTGGCAGCCATTGATGGTAATGTAGGTGGAGGCATCATTGAAGAGAATCTAGATAGATTGAAGAAATCTTGGGCCGAAACCCATAGCGTGAAGCATCGCAAGGATAAAATGTTATTCAACATGATCATAAGCTTTAGAAAAATCAATTTTGAGAAAAAGGGCTTTCTGGTTAGACTTTTGAGCCCATTCCATACCTTCCCAAACAACAATGATGTTGTCAAGAATAAATCTTGATTTAGTAAACCCTTTTTCTCAACACAATCAAAAATAGAAATTGTTAACTGATATTTTCATGGATTGTGGAAATCTCTTCTCTCTAGTAAACCCTGTTTGTTCAGGCTGAACAATTTGTAGAAGCATGTGTCAGATCTTAACAGCCAGATCTTTTGCAATGATCTTATAGGAGACATTGAGAAAAGTGTTGGGCCACTAGTTGCAAATATCTTCAAGATCCTGAGACTTGGGAATGAACTTTATATTCCCCTAATTAATGATATCCCCAAGGGATTGGGTATGAAAGGCCTCCAGGTAAACCTAGTGAAGATTCAGGCTGATGGCATCCCATTGGGTTTTGTAAAAATCAGAGGGAAAGCCATCACAACCAGGGGCTTTGTCATCATCCATGGTGAACACAGCTTCTCAAAGATCCCACAGGGAAAGCAGTTGGTCACAAAAGACCCGCTGAGAAGGGGATAGACACTGAGGAACCACCACGATGCAACCCTTGAGAGCCTTCTTGCTGGCAAGGGAGTGGCTCTGAGTAGCAAAGACTTGTTCATAATGGCGAAGAAAGGCTTGCAAGACATCAGGAAGCTCCATGAAAAGGGAAGGACCTTCACAGATTCAGGCTATGCCCGTACTGGTATGCAAAGGATGGAGGGTAGTAAAAAACTCTTTAGAGACTTGATCTCCAACCTTTAACCAGTGCAATTGGGCTTTGATCTAGGCTCCTCTAGCAGTATGGTTGTCAGCCACTTGCTTCTGATGACATAACTTGGCAAGATTGAATTGAAACTTTTGATTGAAGGGGTCCTGAGCTAGGGCTTTAGTGGCAATACGCAAGGCTTTGGTGTTGGCATCATAGGCTCTATGATGACAGTTGGCCAATTGCCAACCATAAATGCGTAAAAAGTGAGCCATATGCCTAAGGGCATCATTCCACCATTGAATCCAACCTGTCAAGTAGGTGGGTCTAGGCTCCAGGTTCCAAACCCGGTGAATGTGGGCGATAGTGGCAGGATGTTGAAGGATAGAAGTATTAAAGTAGAATTGCATGGTGGGAGACCTAGCCTTAGCTGTTTTCCAAACAATATTAAATTGGATGGGATAATGGTCTGACAAGGTCACATCAACAAGAGGAAGGACAGGTAAGGCTTTCTTATCAGAGAAGGAAAACAAGATTGAGCTGAGATCATGGCACAATCAAGCCTTTTATGAATTCTGTCAGAAGAAGCCCTATAATTAGACCAAGTGTGCCAGGCCCCATCAAAATGATGGTGGCCCACATTGGCATCAAAGAGCCCTAATTTATTGTGCATGTAATACTAGGCTTCTCTCTCACCAGTTGTCCATCGAAATGGCATGAAACCATCTTTGTCAGTTTCCATTTCAACCATATTGAATTCTCCACAAAAAAGCCAAGTAGCAAGTGGCAGAGAATCTACAAGCCAACACCAAAGGTGAGATCTTTCAATAGCATCATTGGGAGCATAAACATTAACTATGCTAAAGGAATGATTCTCAATAATGAAAGTGGCCCAAACCACTCGTTGCATGGGATCCGAACCATGACTAACCAGCAGAGAATGCCAACAAGGAGAGAAGAGACTAACAACTCTGACCTGGCCAGCCTCATGCTGAGAACAAAGAGCAAGGCTCTTAGGCCAAATAACTTTACAAGTAGCATCAAGCATGAAACTAGAAATCTTAACTTCCTAGAGGCATAAAACATCTAGGTGACAAAACCGCTTATGGAAATCCCTGACAGAATATTTTCTATGAAGGTCTGTCCACCCATGAACATTCCAAGAGATGTACTTCATGGAATAATAGTGTTGTCCATTCCATCCTCATACCCAAGGGAGGCAAAACTATTAGACAAATACCCTGGGATGAAACTAGACCCAGGAAAATCTAGAGTAATATTATGCCACTTGTCCTGCATGCCATTGTGCATAGCCTCAGCATGCCCAGAAGGGCTGCAAGAGCGGCAGAAGGAACTGGAGGGAACAATTTTGATAGCCATAAAAGGAAAGTTGATTGCGGGAATAGAAACTTGGGCAATGGAAACATTTTTCCCCTGCTCAATAGGGTTTGAAGCTTCGATAGCAGGGGTTTCCAAAAAAACCATGTTATCAGTGGGTGGTGGATGGGAGGCAGGAGCTAAAATAGGCTACTTGGGGAGCTTGTTACGGTGACTGACAGTGACCCATTCATCTTTTTTGCCATCTTCTTTCTTTCTATCTTCTTTTTTGCCAGCCTCAACCGGTTGTGTATTAGCATCCTTGGAAGTAGGCTTGGGGTGAGGCACTACCAGAGGGTAGTCCTTAATCTTATGCTCTACTGATTGACATCAGAAGAAAGTATTGGGAAGGTTAATATAGAGCACCTTCTGGGTGAAGGTGGTATCACCAACTTGAATCTCTATGGACTCTTTAAGGTCCCTAGAAAGGTCAACCTCAACACAGAGCCTCTTGTGAGGGTGCGGATTAAGAATATGATCATGCTTGAGACATATAACCCTACCAATCTTTTGCACTATGGCTTGCATGAAAGGCCAACAAGGTAAGGGGAGACCAGGGAACTCGACCCACACTGGGACCTTGAGCTTCTTGTTATTAGAGACAGAGAAGTCACAAGACCAACACTAGAAAATTAACAACGAGGTCCTGATATTCCAGGGACCTTTGGCAAAGATAGCCTTCACATGGGAGGGGTTAGAAAAGTGAAAAAGGAAAAAGCCTTTAGTAAGGCTCTGAATGCATTCCAAGCAAATTCTGTGAGGAGTCTAGTTATTCGCAACCCAGTCCTTGAGAACATGTTCAGGGGGGTTGCGACCCAGAAAATAGCCAAACTGTGTCAAATTGAGGAAGGGTGATATCCAATTCAACAGAATGGCCACCTAAGAATCTAATCTCTTGGTGACTATTTTAGCCAACATTTAGTTATTGTGGTGGAGGGATCGCCGCGTAGGATTTGATGGTAAAACCAAGAATAAATGGTTGATGATGATAATACCAAATATCCTTCAATATCTTCTACTAAAAATAACATCTGATGTGCAATTTTTTTACTGATGGTGATGTAGATCACTTGAGCCATATAGTGGCGGGCAGATAGGCTATAAATAAGAAATGCCATTGTGTAGCTTCTGAAGGGTCATTGTTTATCTGTGCATGTTTGGAATCAGTAATGGCATCTCGTTCGAAGATAGTATGCTATGTTTTGCTAGGCCTTCTCTTTCTATGGAGCCTGATTGATAGCACGGTGGTGGAAGAAAAGCATTATGATGGTAGGCACCATGGTTGGGGCGGTGCTCCTTTCCCCTGGGGAGGCTGGGGAGGTTGGGGTGGTGCTCCTGGCCCTAGGGGAGGTGGGCATGGTGGTGATCCTAATTTGTGGGGAGGTCAGAATGGTGGTTGGGGTGATGCTCCTCCTGCTTCATTGGGAGGTAGAAATGGTGTAGGTTGGGGAGGTGGGCATCATGGTCCAGGAGGTAGGCATGGTGGTTGGAGTGGTTCTCTTTGCCATGGCCCTGGACCTGAGAATTAAGGGTTTGTGAAATCATCTAACTCTATAGCAGAAGTAGCCTACATATGTTATGAATTATACAATAAAGTTGTTTTGATTGGTGCTCCCGGCCTATGCAAAGGTGGGTATGGTCATTGTGGTGGTGATCTTGGCCATGGCCATAGGCCTGAGAAGCGAAAGTTGTATAGATGTGTTATGAAATAAATATTAAAGTTTGTTGGGGGTGGTGCTCCTAGCCTATGGGGAGGTAAACATGGTTGTTTAGGTAGGGTTTCCAGTTTTATCACGATCAACAACAATTTAGCATAGATCTCGGTCATTGATTGCTAGTTGATCCTACTTCAGTTATTTAAATGTATGTGCTCCACAAAATATTTAATATGAATGGTAGAAGAATCCAAAGTAAAATTTTAATGTTATTGGATGTTTAGTATTTTTAAAAAGATTAAGATTGATATATTATTTCTTTGGGTTGCATTTTATTGTTATAAAATTTTGGTTTAATATCAAAGCACTTGGTCATCTTTAAAAAAATTATTTTTATCATTTTTTTTTAAATAATCAGAGGTTGTGAAATGTCAAATTTTCTAATAGATATCAGATTTTTAAATTTTATGTAAATGATTGTGAAAGATTTTTGAAATTAATTATTTAATTAATTTCTATCAATATTGTATATCATATTCTATGATAAAGCATCCAATGAGGAGAATTGTAGCATGATTGTATTTTTTTCTCAATTTATATAGTTAGATAATTTATTAGTAAGAAATGAAAGAATAAGAAAAGAGAAAAGTGTTGAAGGGAAACAAAATACAAACTATAACAAGAAGCAAAAATCAAAGTTTAAAAATAAATAAATAATATAAACTATATTTCAAAATTTTTTGTGAAAAAATAAAAAGTAACAATATGTTGATAAACCTAATCATGATTTAAAAAAATCTTTCAATCATACAAATAAAGGAAGATAGGAAAAATAATATTGTATTAATGTCAATTTTGTAAGAGAACTAATGAAGATGGAGGAATTCTTTGCATTTTTTTTTATTTTTTCCTCGTAATCTCACATTGCGTCTTCTTTCTTTTTTTCTTTTTTTTTTCTTGGTATCTCACAATGCCTCTTATTCAGTAACATTAGGTTTTCTTTATTTACATTTATTGTGGTGTCTTATAACCTAACATGCCTAGACCTCTTTCTTCCTCTTTAAATAACCTCAATTTTATGTTGCTCTATCAATTTTTGTAAGAGTTCATGGCTAAAGGCCACATGTCAATGCAACTATAACACATGATACGGAATTTATCTTCAATAAAATTATTGGATAAGATGTGTCTACTAATAGACTAGTAGATATAGTTTTTTCAATTAACATGAATTCGAGAGTGAATGTGTTTGGTTGGAGAACTTTATTGTAATAAGATATTTCATACAAAGGCTATCATCTTATAGCATGTGTTAAGGCTATGTCACAAAGGTCTAGGGTCATACATATAATTTACCTTGATTCCATGTGAAACGTTACAAAAAAAAAATTCCTTCTTTAACTTTAATGTATTCAACAATGTTCAAGTTGTTCTAAAACATTTCCTTAGTTTCTTGTCTACTTTTCCTTGTTTCCCTTCTCAACCTAGAGTAGATATTTTATTATCCTGGGGATTTATATATTTCTTTGATTAGGTGGAGATTATTGGTTTACTTATTTGGGTGCTATTGTCTTTTTTGAACTAGATGAATTTTCTTACTAGAGCTCAAAAGAGGGTATTTTTACAAATTTGTCTCTGCAAGTATTTAAAGGAGAGAATAGATGTTCAAATTATTTATAAATGAGATATAGTCAATATGTTTATTTTGTCTTAAGTTTTTTAAATTATTTTTTTAATCTATATCAATCTTTTGAGCGTAAGATCTAGAATTTCCATTTGACATCTCCCCATTATATTCATAGCACCCAAAAAACTTGCTGCTATCTAAAAATGGCATTTGGGCTTTAATGATGATTACCCACACTAAGACCGCTTGAAATGATAGTCCACAACTAAGTCACCCTCAAGATTTGGGTGTCAATTATAGAAAAGGGAAATTTTAGTATTAAAACACTAATCAAAAGGGAAATTATTGATTCTCCTCATGGAGTAATATTTAGAAAAACAAAATTCTCTATAGGATAATCATTATTGTAGCATTTTTTGCTTTCATATATCCTCCTTTATTTCTTTCATTTGTTATTTCTAAACTTTGAGGTCTTTATTACAACTTGGAATTTATTTCCAAGTTTATAGTTCCTCTTGGTCTTGGAATAATAGGTACTTAGAGGGGGTGAATCAATCCAAACATATAGTAAACTAATTCAAGCACTGATCTAATTAACTGTTGAAATATTTTCCAAAATATACATCATGTAACTGATGCAAATATATAAAAGAAAGCAATATCAAGAATCCACAAATTCATCACACATGACAAATATATTTTCCTCTGGAAACCCTTCTAAGGGGGAAAAGACAGTGGGGATGACACCCACAAGCCCAATACTATCTAGTAAATGAGTTCTCCATGTTAGGATCTACAAATACCCTTTTGAGGGTTAACCCTGTTAGGAATGACCAATACACTATTAGGAGTACAATTAGACAAGATATGATCTACCTCAGTAGAGGACTTAAAACCTCAATAAATAAGTTACCCTGTTAAAGGATTTAAAAAAAAAAAAAAAAATTTAGAGTTCACCTGGATAGGGGATTTTACCTGCTGCAACTATTAGGGAACAACAAGATTAGTTATCTGGATGTAGCACTGATTGCTTGGCAAGTCCAATAAGTTCTTTGTACTCTATAACTGTGTTCCAATTATAACCGTGTTCAAATTTTTGTCTATCTTCTTTCTGATTGCAACTTCAAATTGAAATCACAAAACCCTAATTACCCAAAATAACTCTTATAACTTCTCTCAACAAATTTTCAATATGAGAAGATCCTACTTATAAAAAATTCCACTGACATAAAAATGATATTAAAAATACTTTCCCACAAAAGAACAATGTTTCAAATTGATAATATCAATGAATAAAATGATTTATCATGACAATGTTAGGTAAAGATAAGATCTGTAAGTTGTATATCCAAGGTAGTCAAACACATTATAACTTCTCCAATGCAACACCTCAAATATTACTTAAATGTTTGCATAGATCTCAAAAATATCAAAATATTGAATGTACAACCTTGATTCAATGTCATCATATCTTTAGAAATGATTGCACACACTTTACAACTTACTGATCTGTGATCTACTAGTCGGTACTCAAGAACATACATGTTCTACCTATCTTGATGTTTGTAGCATTAAAACCTATATCATCGCTCAACGAAATGAGTTGTTGTTGGAACCACATTACAATCTAATCTTGTTGAATTAGTATCTGTGACCGATCCTCATAATTCCACTTCTACCATGATCGCCACCAAAGTGATGTTCTCTCGGTCTACTGATCTTCTTGGAACAAGCCAATTTTTAGTATTACCTTCTTACTGATTGTATCTTCCTTTCATCTATAGTATATCATGATTGTGCTCACTTAGTTTCACTATAGTAGCTTAGTTTCTATTAATAACAACCAAATATGTTACTCATTATTTCACCTCAATAGCCAACAATCTTCCTACACAATACCAATAATGTCCCCCTTTGGCAATTGATAGAAAATATATGTTAATGAAACACATGTTAACTTCTTACACTTGTGCAATTATAATATCAACTTATGACTCCATATACACATACTCTCCATACATGCATATACTCTCCCATACATATACATATACTCCCCCTTTGACAACAATGAAAAAGGTACAAAACCAAAATATATATACAAAATATTACCTACATCATGTCAACAATCTCCATGAAGTTAATCTTTGTTGAATTCAAGGATATTTCCTAACCTTATACAAATAACCCATAGAAATGATGTTCTCAAACAAAGTAGAAGCAAGATATTCCATGCTATCTAGAGTTCTCATGTAAGATAAGGAAATTATGCATTATGCCTTCTTCATATTCACTTGCATCACATATAGTATAGGGGATAAGGTTGATTGAAGTTCAAGTGGAATGATCATTCTCTTCTCTTGCTCACTTTGAATCTACTTAACCTTGTGTGAAATTCTCTTGACCTCACTACTGTAAGTAGTGATTGAACTTGACAATAGATTAAGTTGACTGCTTAAGTTCTCCAACTCCTTATGTTCTTCAGCTCTACTTTGTTTTTTTATTCCCTACATACCCGTCCCTACATTTTTGTGTTCAAAATGTTGGGTCCCCCTTTTCTTTCCCTTTATTTTTGCTTTCGGTTTGGTTTTCTTTATTTCTTCAGGCCTTTTAGCCTTGTTCGGTCTTTGTCTTTCTTTGGTTTCCTTTTTTTTTTTTTTCTTTGGGAGCAGGTTCACGGAGAGTCATTTGCAAGATGGTGGTTTTAGGTCTTTAGTATCTGGCAATCATCCCTCTTATCTCGAAGGGAAATGATCGTTATCTATTCCAGAGTTTGGCCCCAGTTGCTGGCGTGTTTCTTTAAATTAAATTTTGTAACTAATGTGCTCTTCTAATAATTACTTAAAGAATTTGACCTTGTCACTTTTACACTTACCGCAAGCTAATTACCTTCTGGAAAATTTTCTTGAGAATGAAGTGATTTTTTTCCTGAGCTAAGACGTTTGAGCTATAAGGTATAGAGGTGTGTTCGACAATTCTGGTGGATTTTTTAAGTGGAAGAGTGAAGTTGTTTGCAGTACCCCCTTTCGACATTTTGAGTTCCAGGTAGGATCTTAGGTTTCTCTATTTTGGTTTCATCTTGTTTCCTTTTCTTTCTCTGTGTATATTTTTTATTTCCCTTGTTTTGTTGGCTTTTATTTCTCTTTGTGTCTAGTTTTTTGTTTCTATTCAGCCATTTCTATTTATCAGTGCATCTCTTTTCCTTTTGTAGTCATTTGACTCGAAGGTAAGATGCCCGCCTTTTCTGGGGTTGTGGATTTTTTGTAGATAGTGGTTTTCTTCCTGCTCATAACTTTGTAAATATTGTAAATTTGAGTCTATAAATGTTTTAAATTTGAGTTTGTAAATTTTGGTATCTCTTTATAGATGCTTGGTCTCGCCTGTAAATTTTGTGAGTTTGGCCCTATGAGTGTTTCGGTGCTCTTCACATCGTGGGTAATATTTTTAGGTCATCTTGTACATTGGTAGAGTCTATAATGCTCTTTTTTCCTGCACTAAGAAGATGTGGCATCTCTAAGTGTCTTACCCACTTGGGTTTTTCTAGAAGTAATTCATGAAAACCTTCTTTCATCCAAATTATTTATGAGGTTTGAAGACCATGTCCACCCAATATGTAGGTTCACCATCCTAGTTGGTGCAACCTTGCATGTTGAGGTGATGGGTATGCCAGTTGCAGAGGCTAGCTCAATAGTAGGCAATTAATATTTCCCTCTCCTCCTTCCGTTCTATCTTAATGGCAGAATTAGTTCCCATGAACGAGAATTCAAAATTTTGTCCCAAGTGGCATTCATTCCACTCATGCCAGAATAGTTGTCTATTAAATGTCATTACTTAGATGAGTGGGCATGTGTGTGTTAAAGTATAATAGTAGGGTTACATGTCTTATCACTGACGATTGCTATCTTTTCAAGTTAATGTTGAGCATGTCGGTAGGTCTGGAGTTTTCCACCTCATGAGACCCTATTTTAGGTCATCATTTTGGATCTTTGGTGCACAAGAAATTCTTCATGTTTTAAAATTGCATTTAATTCTTGGACATATGATCCCGTTTAAGATGCCTTAAATTTTCTCTATTTCAAGTGAAAAGCAAAATCACTCTTAGGGCATCTAGAGTCCAAAATATTTAATGTTTATATACTAACAGTTGTCCAGTTCATAGGTACAAGTCAACGAAAGAAATAAATGGCTCCAGTGTCTTCACCTACCAGGAGCCGTGAACTCCTGAGTGCTGTTGCAGGCACCAACAAGAGGAAAAAGATAGAGCAGGCATTGGTGAAGCTCTCACTAACCCATAAATATAATAAAAGTGAGATGATTTAGGGGTCTTGAATTGAGTCTACACTTAAAGAGATCACTAACACATATGTCGGTACTTGGTCCAATATGCAAGGCCTTATTCATGCAATTCATCAACTTTGATGGTCCAATGACTCCATCTTAGTTAACTTATTGACATCTGGTATCATTCAAGTGGCTGGTTTTTCATGCTCAGTGTAAGCGCTGGAGATAATTTTGCTCCTGGCCAGATGTTACAATCTAGCTAGTGGAAATTCTATGTTGGTCTCTCCCAACCCCCTTAGATACCCAGTTCCCATCATCACATTGAACCATGATAAAACCACCATAGGGTGGCACATCCCATGCTTCGTAGGTGTTGTTTCTATCACCAAGGTCGCTTCCCTCGAGTAGTTTGAGGACGCAACTGCTATTGCTTGGTGTCATCTCAACACCAAATGAATGGAAATTATGTGCCGGGACTACAAGAAAAATGCGGACAAAGATCCCTCACTCTGAGTTCAAGGAGCCCATCCAGGTGGGGATCATCTTTTAGTGTAGCTTTTTTGGGGAACCCCATACATGATAATTATCCCCCTAGATGTATGACTTTTTATATGATATGACCATCAACAAGGCATGCTTCGACCGAACTGACATTATTGTCAAACATGTAGACATCCAGATGAGGAAGGTCGAGGCAGAGAAAAAAATTATATGACCTCCTAGGTCCTTTGGTCACTTACCCAAGAGTGCTAGGGAATCTGTGGTTTAACAAAAGTTGGTGTTGTTAGGGAAGGAGCTGGTCAGGTTACTCCATGGGATGACTTACTCAGATTCAGTGGGACCAGAGTTTCCCAGATTCTTGCAGAGTCAACCATGCCTTCATTTTTCATGAGATCAAGGCTGTCACTGGTGATTAGGGATTCAGATTATCCTCGTAGGCCATGAGCCTAGTTAGTGTGTGGGGATGTTACTTCATCCATTTTTCCCACAATACTTATATTCAAGTGTTTGGCTTCTCAGGGAAACCCTTCCTATTACCCAAGCATGGTGGGGATAGGATTGTTTTATTAGAATTTCGCTAGCACATTTTGGAGGCTCATGCCTTGACTACCCTCAAGAAGGTCACCACTTCTACATTTATGTTAATTTTCTAGGAATACTCTTGCTCCCTTTCCATGGCTCAGGAAGTAGTAAATGAGATAAACAACCTAAACTTAGCCAAATATTCTTTTAATCGCAAGGATTATGTTCCTCTCAAGCAACTGGCAAGGTTGATGCCCAAGGGGGTAACCCCCATTCTCAACTCTTAGAATATTTTTGGGCCAAATAACAAGATGAATATGACGTCTAGAGGAAACACTACACTAGGATAACAAAACTAATAATGGAACATCTTAAGCTTCAAACATTCCAACAAACCTTTTCAGACACTGGGCCCCAAGAGGACCCTGAGTATAAAGATACATTTATAAACAAGATGGACCTCTCTCTGATAGATTGGGATACACTAGATATTTTAAGTATCAAGGCCATCTTGAGAATAGTAGTTGAGCGCAAACACTCATATTTTGTGAGGGTTTTCCTGAAGAGTGTCCAGCTGGAAAACCAATTTTTGGAAGCCTTAGGATCCCGAGCTGTGTAGCAATCCAAACCCAAAGGAAAGAAGAATTTTGGCACCCCACCTTAGGTCCAAGAACCCACTTTTCCCCCCATGATGGAGGAGTTGAGTGATAAATTGGTGCACTCCCAAAAATTAATGGAAGAAGAAAATGCTAGAGTGTCTTTTCATCTTGGAGCTACCTCAATTGTCTCCTATCCTTTGCCAGGAGATTCTCCTTCCCTGGCCATTTTCTTAAGTGAAGCATGAGAATCAGAGATTGATGGAACTATCACCATAGATCCTAGAGTGCCCCTCAAAAGAAGAAAGAAGCATAATGTTTATCGGCCTCTAGGGAATAAAAACCTAGACCCCGAGCCTGAGGATGTATCTAAGGTTGAGGTACTTTTTTCCTCTTTCTCCTCCTCTGAGTAAGAGGATCACCCAGAGAGTCCTCTAGAGATAGCACAGATTAGCATTGATGACTTCTTCCTGATGGGTGATCACAGGGAATAATACGATATGGTTGATAGCGCAGTAGAAGAGATATCATAACCTGAAGTTGATGTTCCCATACAAGAGTCAATAGGGCCTGAAGATTTGGGGGTCTGAGGAGAAGATGTATCCCGACCAACAGAGGAAAAAGAAGAAAGAAGAATACAAAAAGAACAAGGAAATAACTTGGCCATGGAGAAATTTCCTGATGACAAGGAAACTGGACTTCTAGGAACAAACACAACCTCTGACGCAGTACTTTTGAGCCTAATCAGTTATTAGAGTTTGCTGACACCACCTGGTGCAATGACCAATAAAGTTATGACCATATTTCAACAAGTAGATCTGAATGAGTTACCCCAACTGCCTCCACGACCAAGCCCACCTATGGATAATATCCTAGGAGGTGGTATGGAGGAAGAAAAGAGAAATGAAGGTGAAGATCCCATTGATGTAACTTGGACAAAATGTACAAGGGAGATCTTGAATTGAACCACAGGGATACTTCAAGTTTGGGGATGGTAATAAGGGGGCTAGTTGCACCACTACAGTGGTTAGTGGTGTCCTAGAAATTAAAATATCTGACAACCATCATGACTCCACTGTCACTAGAAGAAATGTTGGTCGAACGCCAAGTTCCCAAAAAGAACAAGAGGGCCCGCACCCTTCATAGCACTCAAAGGGAACCAAAAAATAATGTGGTGGAAATAATTTATGCCCCTCCAACATGAAAAGAAGACTCAGAGGTAACTGCCGAAGAGTAAGTAATCATAGAGGTGCCTCTGGGAAAAATAACTTAGCACGGGAAATTGGACCTATTGAATGAAGTGAGCCAAGCAATTCATGCCTAGTCTAAGAAAAAATCTCAGAAGGTAAAGGAGTTGAAGATTATCAATGCCAATATTTTTGGAATCCTGACAGAGTTAGTGCGCCCCCTCACTTTTGAAACAATCAGACCTTCATTCCCTGTGACACTGCTCCCTCAAGGCGATGTTGATGTGCTGAGGGTTATGAAAAGGAAGGCACTAGCGGTGGATGAGTGGATGGCCCAGGAGATTGGGGCCATAAGGAGTTTTCTTTTTGAGTGTCTCCAAGACTTTTTCTAGGTACATGATACAACAAAGAAGATGGAGGCCACCATTCTTGAGTGGCAGGGAGAGATTAAGAAGTATGAAGAATGACAGGATACCTCATTAGAGACTCTGAATATTGGGGAGGATAATGTAATAGATACAGACATTACAGGGGATGATTCATAGAGGTTCCTCCATACTTATTACTCTAGACTTTCATTTTAAGTGAACACTGGCAAGAAAGTGGTATGAGTGTTGGAAGAACAACTGCAGGTGGTCTAGACTCCATTGGATTGATATGCTGCCCTCATCCAAGAGATTACATCGGCTGATCCTCTTAGCCCTAGGACTTTTATTGTCATTGATTCCATACTGAGAAGTTAGAAAAAGTGGTCAAGGCTCTATTCCATTCAGAAGGAGATTTCAGAGGCGCCAAAATGGTGGAGCTGTCCTCGATATTTCTCAAGTCACATGACGTAGCAAAGGTGGTTGTAGATATAAAAGAAAAGGTCAAGGATGCCGATGTTAATTTCAATATTTTAGTTGATCGTTGAGACTATCTGAAGGACATGGAAGAAGATGACATACTCCAAATATTTGAGGCATATGAAATGTTGAAAGGCTAGTAGTATTTCCCAGATTCTGGGGAGTCCTTTAGTAGAATAAAACTATAGTTTTATTCTTTATTCTTTGAGCATAAGCTCTTGGATTATGGGTCCCTAGACTCCCTATTTTGTATTCTTTATAGTGATAAGTGTTGATATCTCTCCTGATCAAAATGATCACTATATATGACTTATTGGCAGATCCATGATCATCTTTCTTGATATGACTGGTCACTGTTTGTCCAAAGGATCACTAGAGACATCTCCCAATCTGCAAGGCATCGTTCCAGCATTTAATATATGGTGTACAGAGGCTCACTGGTCATCAAGGCTTAAGAAATTGTTAATGAGGGTAGATAGCCCAGGTCACTTAGGGAAGCCCCATCCCATCTGCAAGTACACCAAGAATTTTTATGATGGCATCTTTCCCAGAGCTTCTTTCTTTCCTCTCTTTTTGTCTCAAATGATTATATTATATTAAGATGCTTTTGATAGTGCACAGTGCAGTTGTAAATACTGTAATATATTGTAAGTAGATAGCATAGGGTTAGCCCCTTAGGTTGTTAGGATTTCTTATAAATACCATCTCTTACACCTATCAAAGGGTTGGGAAATTGATGATTTAGCTATGCACTAGCAATACAAGCTTTCAGAGTTCTTAGCGATCTTGTTTTTTTCTAAAAAGTTCATAGTAGATTAATGCTCCCTTGGGGAAACTAGTATAACTAACAGAGATGTTGGATTTGAATTTAAGAGAAGAATGATGAACACCATTCAAGACTATGCTCTATGTTTTTTCGGATCCTCAAGTTAGCAAATGATTTTCATGTTGTATGCTTCCTTATATCATTTGTTCTAGTTTTGCAATGATTTAATGAAATATTTTATGTCGTTACTGATATATGTGTGATTGAAGATTATGCGTATATGTTCAATATTTCTTATTTCTTTTCATCTGTAACTTTGTTGATTCTAAAGGGATGTATATCATGAATATAGCTAGATATCTATACTAACCCTTCCCTATACTTTTCTATTTTCTTTGCCAGATATAAGGAATGCTTGCAGGAACCCCATTATCATTGAAGCTTCAGAGGTCGGTGAGTCAAAACCAGCTATCCCAACAAAAAATAGTCACCTGTCCAACTAAGATAGGACCTCACCATCGTGACCCAACTACTAGGTTCTTGGAGGCTAGGAGAGTCCACTCTCTGGTAAGCCTCTTCAGATGAAGTTGGATGATACTCTGGTATTTGGTGACAATTTATCTCCCATTGGCAAGCCCTTCACGAAGTCCCATCAACATGTTCCAAATCTTGAACAAAATTAGGATACCTAGATAATTTGGTAAACAATTGACCTACCTCATTCAATATAGTCTTAAATTCCTTTATCAAATCTCACAATTTGATCCTCTCTATGGCAATCTTCTCCATCAATTTATTTTCCAAGTTCTCCTTATTTTCCAAGTTCTCCTTTACAAGTTTCACTGTAGTTGACTACAAATTTAGACCTTGATCTAGAATTTCCTTTACAAGTATATCCATCTGATCAATAGGAGTACCATCTTTATCATATTCAATCGTGGGCACTAAATCAGCTAAATTATCTCTAGCTTTCCTTAATTCTATTTTCTTCTTCTTCTTCTTTGATCTCACATTGTCTCTTACAACCTTTTTCCTCAATTGTTTTAAAAATATCATTAATTCCTTAGTTTTAGTTTGGATATATCAACCGGTGTGGTCGGTAATTCTTCTTTGTCAACTTTCTCTTATTCCTCTTCTGTAGTAGTCATCGGTTCATGTCTCTTTCTTGCACTTTTTTTTCCATGAATTACTTTCCTTTTAGTCTCTGAATCTTCTTCAATATTTTTCTCAGTCTCCTCCTACTTACTCTCTACAACTTTCTCCTCTTCTTTCTCAAAAATCATTTCCTCTATATCTTCCATAGGCAATCGTGAGGATGAATTATCTTTATCTTTTATGTCCATAATTTCAATCTCATCACCACCTATTTGTGATAGAATGATATATTGTGTTCCAATTTTCTTCATCAAGTTAGGAACATCAAGAACAACATTCCCAATTAATTGATCTATATAAAATGTATTATCTTCCTGCACTGGTTCATTTTATTTTGTGTGAACTTATTTTTCTTTAGCTTCTACCTCCTTTACCTGTAATAGCTTCTTCTATGTCTCAATAGTTTCATTAAATACACCCTATGTGTCATCAATTAGAATTCTATATTCTCTTCTCTTAATTTTTAATATATGCTTGTGAGAACTAATCATTATCTTAGCATCTTCTTCACTCAACTAAGGTTGGACTTGGATTAGTGCTCTTTCCATAATATCTCTATCCAAATTTAATGAAATGCTCCATCTATTATCAATCAACTAATATAACTCATTAGTGATGCAAGAATGGATCTCTAGAGGTGTTCTGCAAGAATGGATCTCTAGAGGTGGTCATCATACTTGAATCATTGCCTCTTATCTTTCTGTATCCTTTCCATGTTTGTCAAGAACTGGATTTTGATCATCTCACATAGAACATATGTAAAATCATCCTTATCAATCTCATAGGTACCGTGAATTGCACCACTAGGAACATTGTTAACTTGACTAGATGGTAAAATTTGTAACCTATCACCATGGATGCAAAACAAAAACAAACTTCCTTGTCTGCAATGTGATGGATTTTCATTTCTCTTTCATCTTGTTTGTATTTGGTTAGTTAAATGACAAAATGAGTAGCTACCATTCTCAATGTACATTCCAAACCCTACGCTTGGAATTCTATAACCCTTTGAATCATTGTCTTCAAAACTTTTGTGGTTTTTCCAACCATATGAATTGATCATGTACTCTTCTTATCACATAGAAAATCCAACCAGGATGGAATTCAATGGGAATGTCCACTGAATAATTTAAACCCTTCACTCATAGATGTCTATGCTCGTCTTTCAATACTCTATTAATGCACATATCCTTGTATTCTTTCTTGATTGCTTCAATTCCCAATTCTTTGATTCTGAAATGGATATAAGACCAAACATCTTCAATCATCATCACACAATGAGGGATAGTTGATAGGGCACAAGACATATTGATCTTGTCCACTTTTCTTGGATGCAGTTTGAATGCGGGTCGTGACTCCTCAAAGATGTTCACCAGAACTAGTGTATCTACATTCTTTGTCATTATAATTAACTATAATCAGCATACAAATCTAAAAAAAGACTAAACTGATAGCTTACAATACACATGTTATGGCTTCATGAAAAATCAATATCTATTTAGCTTGAAATATCAATCAAAAAAGTAATCTTTGCACACAATAGCTCAATATAACTCGTGAATTCCCGAATGACAGTTAAAATGACAAAAGAAGTTACTTTTCCTTCTATATAAGTTTTAGAGAAATAGAGGTTGCATAATTCAATAGTATAAATAGTGTCATATCCCAAATTAATACGTATCCACCGCTTGGTACTCAACCGATAGTAACAATCGCTATCAAAATAGATGTTTACTATGAAATCTTAATGCAGTTATAAACATAATCTTAAAAACAAAATCATCAAAAATTGCACCTTAATGTGCATATAGATCTTTACAACTCTTGAATCTAGTATAAGTAGATTAGGTACATGTTATGATATATTGGAGAGTTGAACACATTAATTCCAAGACGTTAAACATATTGTTCATCAAGTATTAAAAGAATGATTTAGGTGGTTTTTTTATTAAATCACCATTTTTGTTGTAACTAGTTGTCCTCCATTCCTTATATTTATACAATATATTTTTACACGCTACATCACACTATTATATAAACGAAGAATTTAAGACATTTT
Organism: Thuja plicata; assembly: GCA_018584345.1. Lineage (NCBI taxonomy): Eukaryota > Viridiplantae > Streptophyta > Pinopsida > Cupressales > Cupressaceae > Thuja > Thuja plicata. The sequence continues at coordinate 3,910,088 of MU227475.1, read as the reverse complement.
TTAAAAGTGAAATTAACATTTCTTCTTTTTAACACTTTTTACTTCAAATATTTATGGCAAAACAAATTACATTAAATTAAACTTATTATGTTTGTTGGATAGAAAATTAAAGAGAATGTTAAGTGATTTTAGAATTTAATTAACACACAAACTTTATTATAATAGTTAAGGTTTTATGGGCTTTAGGCATGCTCTCTCTCTCTCTCTCTCTCTCTCTCTCTCTCTCTCTCTCTCTCTCTCTCTCTCTCTCTCTCT
>MU227475.1:3858518-3909764 GCA_018584345.1 Thuja plicata | reverse complement strand
TCTCTCTCTCTCTCTCTCTCTCTCTCTCTCTCTCTCTCTCTCTCTCTCTCTCTCTCTCTCTCTCTCTCTCTCTCTCTCTCTCTCTCTCTCTCTCTCTCTCTCTCTCTCTCTCTCTCGTATGTGTGTAGGACTCATAATCCAACTAAACTAGGAAATAAATGTAGTATCATATATTGCATCCCTAACACAATTTATTTCTTATCTAGGTCCCATATTATCTTGTATGGAATCATGCATTAATTTCTTAAAATCAACTCAATTTTTCATTTCATTCCAACACTTTCTCTCCAAATAGGATGATGTAGAGGCTAGTGGGATTTTGAATGTTCTAAGGAGAATGACAATTTTCTCCTTTATTTTGTCACAACACTTAATGCTCTCTTCAAACAAGGATCAATCCTAGGACCCAATCCTCACTATATACCTATAATTGGTCAAATTGATCTTGTACCACCCTAGGCTCCGCATATTTAGTTACTCTCCCACAACTTCACATCCATCCATTCAAAAATTCTTCAGGCTCCATGATTGTCCTCCAACTACTCATCCCAACACTCCAAACTCATTTGATGGGTGTTCCCAATCATTCTAAGGTTCTTAAGACCTTATAAAAATCATATGTGCTACATAAAAACTCATAAATTTTAGTGGCTATCTACCCACAACCAAACTGCCCTTCTTAGGAATGTCCTACGAGCCCTATCTAGCAAGAAATATGTAGTTTTCTCCAAATTTTCCCAAAGGAATCCTAAAATCAATTAGAGATCCAAATACCCTTTTCCATTTTACAACACATATGTTGAAACCAATCACACTTGTTTCAGAACATCTCCCTCTAAAACTATTGTCTCAGTTTTCATTCCTAGGCCTAGTAGCCCAAATTACAAAGAAACCCTATCATGGTTGTATCACATGACCTTTCCACTCACCATAGTCTCTAGATATAAAGTAAAAAAAAGGATTTTTTCATTCTTTTAGCCATGGACACTCTACACATAACCCAACTCACAAACCCTCACCAAATCAATCCCATAACTAGGGATTTTTCTCACAAATGGCTTAAAAATAACTTTAGGGATCCACTCTTTGATACTATAGTATTCCCTTTACATGTCCTAACATACTCAAAAGGAAAAAAAACACCCTCATTAAGCCCAAACTCTTGCTACTATACCCATGGCCCTTACTTCATGTACCTTTCACCCTGTCACCATACACAATTTGGTAATCACCCTACAAAGTCACTAAAATCATACAAATTTAGGGTTAATTAAATATTATACAAGTGTTGGACCCATACCATAGCCATAGTAACCAAACAAGATGGATGGGTCCAACTATGTCATCCTTTAATTAATGCACAATCAAACGTTATTACAGGACATTCAATGAAAAGGAATGCAAACTTAATGAGAAATGAACCAAAAGAGATTCAAAGTGATATTTAGACTTTTCTTAACGCATCTAAAATATTTGAGAGAGAGGAAACATAGAAAAGAATCCAAATAATGCAATAAATTTAATCTTTATTGTTTAAAAACTATAACAGTTCGTATGTTTCTTACAAATATCTTCATTTATCTGACTCTCTACCCATACAGTGATTCTCCAGGGAATAAATAGAATCCCTTTAACCTCCCTAACTAATCCAAGTTAGTTATACTTCCTAACACAGCAAACTAAACTATTTTTTGGAGTTTCCCTCCAATTGACAATTGACCGTTTGGATTCAAATAATCAAATATCCAAACTTATTAAAAAGAACTCCTAATGACTCCTAACTCTAGATTCTATCCTTTTATGACCTAAATACAATATCAAACCTCCTAAAGTCATTCATAGACCTATACTTTCCCTCTAGGCCTATTGTGTTAAATATTGACAATATTGCATCTTTTTGCATATGTTGCATATTGAGAAAATTTACATATTTTGTATCATCCTATTACATCTATTACAATAAAATGGCTCAAAGGGGATGTTACATTAAATCAATGACCTTATAGGTCATTTCATCCCTTTAGGTCCTCCATGTGACCCTTCTTGTGTTTAGGAGGTGGCCCTGCACCATACTCCCAGGGTTGAAAAGAACCTAATTCCCTTTGGATCCCACAGTCCTCTTCCTTGTCTTCCAATTCTTTGGCACTCCTTGCTGGTTACCTGCAAAAAACTTTTTTCTTCTCCTTTCTGGATTCTTTCACCTTTCCTTTATCCACATGTACTCATTCCAAGTACTCAATCTTCTATCATGCATCGCCATGTCTTCATGGTTCATCTCCACATAGTCATCCATATAGAACCCCTACAATCCTGTCATAAAAGGGTTAGTAAAAAGAAAATTCCAGTCTTCCATCTACACCAAGACATTTATTTGGTTCACTTCACTCTCTTGTTCATCCACTTCATTATCACCATGTAAGATCTCCATGCTTAGAGAAAATTCTGTCATCATGGTCTCTTCATGAACATTCATTATTGTCTCCTCAATCTTGGTGTCTACCTCTGTGAACATTGTTTCATCCTCATCATCCATGTGCCCTATACCTCAACGTCCTTCAATGGCTCCAAATTTACTTTTCTATTTAGATTCTATGGCTTCAAAATCTTCCCATAAATATGTCCCTTCATCAAGTCCTTGTAGACTTATCTCCTTTCTCTCCTTAGCCTCTTGTATAGTTTCTCAAAAACCATATTCTTCTTCTTCTTCTTCTTGAACCTCTTTAGTAGGTTCCTCCTTTAGCATTTTCCTCTCTGCAATTAGGCTCTTGATGGGCCAAATAACTTTCTTTGTCACCCTCACATTCCAACTTGTGGCTTCCTTCTTCATATATGTATCTAAGAGCCTCAACTCTTCACTCCTCATGGTCCCTTTCATCCTTGAGACCTCTTCTTCCAACTTATCTCTTCTATGCCATTATTCTTGGCACTCAACCACTTCATCTTCTTCTACTTTCAAGGCTTCCTCCTCAGCCTTTTCTTCAATCTCCATAAGGATGCTTTTCTCCCTTAAACCCCCAAAGGACGTAAGACTAAACCAATCTGAATTCCATTGTCATCTTCATGAAACTTACGTCTACTTTATTCAACATCAATCACTTATATCATCACCTTCATATCTTTATGAACCTGTCTACTCTAAGGTTCATTTATCATCATTTGATACTCATTCTTTGTCTTCATACTAGACTACTCCTCTTGTCCTTCCAATAAAAAACTTACTATGCTCTCTTCAACTAGGATCTCATGATGGCCCTCTTATATGTTTGTTCCTTCATAAGTGTCTTTCTCCCAAGCACTCTTCTCTTCTTTAAGTTCCTTTTAGTTAAGGAATTCAATCCTCTCAAATACACTAGCAATCCAAGACACTCTCCATTCTGCTTTGTCTTTCTCTAATGGTTTCAAAACCTTCTCTCTCTCAATCTAGGAAAGTATATATATTATTTTCTTGATCATGTAGGGTATGCTTCTCCATCTCCCTTTCTCTACCAAGGATCATATGACAATCCTTCTGTTGGAACCCTAAAATTCTGCTAAATTTAGAGTTCTAGACTTCATGCTAGGGAGAAAATACCGCCATACAGTTATGTACATCACATGTGGACAGTATCAAAACATTTATAAAAGACTTCAATAATGGAAGATGGGATTAAATATTCACATAGGATATGCACAAAATACATTGAGTTTCCCATTCTCGGCAGGAGTTAGCCTGATGGTGAAAAATTGCCATCAAGATAGCATACACTGATGAGGAAAACAAAGAAACAAGGAACACATCATATCCACAAGACATAGGTTGACGGTATGAAGATAGAAAGAAAAAAAATAATAGATTGGTGAAAAACATACCAATAATTCCATCGATAGGACAAACATTGATGAACCCCATTGGCAAGCCTAGCATTATCAGTGAAAGGAATTTTGAGTTTCAATGATGCCAGATGAAGTTATTAGAGAAACATATGCTGATAAGCTATCAAGGAAAGGTGGGGCCATCAAAAAATGTTACACCAATAAAGCTCATCGACATAGCAAAAGACATTGGAGTAAGTGATTTTCAGCTTCCCCAATCCCTGATGAATAGATCAGTAAGATTTCTATTGATCAGAGGAATAAAAATCATCGGCATAGGTGTTAGAAAGTTATGACGATCCTCGATGACATAATCAAGATATCCTATTCCGATAAGTAAGAAATGAAGCCAGCAGCCACAATTATGTAAAATTTTGATTTTCTTTTCTAGATGTTCCAAATTTAATGATCTGTATCCTTAATGTTGTTCATTTATAAACGTAGGAATGGCTACTTCAGGATTTTTTATGAGAAAAAGTATACTCATTTGGGGATCATTTGAGCTAGTAGGATCCAAAGATTTATCATGGTTAATGCTTCAAGAGGGGAAGTTTGCAGCAACAGAGACAATGAGGAATTCACTGAATGAATGGACACAAAGGTTTCAGATTGTGGACATGTAGAGGATTATCAAATGATTTCTCCCATTGAGATTCTAAGAAATATTTTAATAAAACAACATGGCAAATGTTTAAGAGAGATAATTATTGTAACATATTTTGTTTTACTAGTTGATTTAGAATTATTTTTTAGTTATCAAAAGACACATTGGTCTCAAGCTTATTTGCATCCCTTGGATTACATATGAATAGGGATACCAAGACCATGTGAAAGAGAGACATCATAGAATATTTTTCTGTATATTATAATTTTATCATTAATTTAACTCCAATGTATTATTTTTTCCAAATCAATAAAAGATTAGTGTTTTTTTGTCTCACTTGTGGTCAGAAAGTTTAAGTCTTTTCCAATTAGTCCCTTGTAATTATTGAGAGGATCAACAGCTGTTCTTTTAATTCTTTTGAAAGGAAGTTATTTGTCTCATATGTTTTCCTGATCATTAAGTAGTTAGTGAAATTTTTGTGTTTCCTATTTCTTGTCTAATTGCTTTTCCTGCCAAAGAAATTAAACTCAGTTGGACTAACAAGTATGTGATCTAACTTAATTTCTCATCGTTGATAGAATTTGAATAGTTGATAGTGTTAGGATATACACTCTCTTGCAGGGTTGTATGTAGGATTGGATTTGGATTGACTCTTTTGCTCAAGTTGAAATAGGCACTGATCTTATCAATTATTGGAAAATATTCTTCTGATTCATTGTTGATAATTTTTATCTAAAAGCACTCTTTACAATTCACATCTATTTAAAGAATTCTCATGACAATTTGATTTGCCTCACAATTGCATTTTCCATCTTGATGAGATCATTTTAATTCCACACATTAAGCTATCTGCTCTAAAAAGCCTTGGGTCAGGAAGTTTTGGCTAAGGTATAGGCTCGCCCACCTTGGTTATGCAGAGCCTAAAGTGCAAGGGAAGATGATTGTAATTGATCATTCCCGTCAGCTCGAAAAAATAGTTGGATAATACCAAAATTGAGTGGGAAACCTCATAGAATTTTCAGCCTGCAGTTTTGGGCACCAACAGATTGGAAACTCTACTAGGGTCTTTTTTTATAAGAAATTTTCCAGAATCTTTGGTTGTGTAAACTCCACTGGAAGGAGGACCCCAGAGGACTAGAAAATATTTTTTTCTTTGAAAGAAGTGGAAACTCTATTCAATAAAACATTTCAATCAGTGACTCTACTGAGGGAGGAGATGCAGAAGGAGATGAAATTTTTTATTTTTGAGAAAAAGAAATTTTTTTTAGAATGTATCAAAATGAACACCCATTTTCCAGAAAACCATTTATTCTAGATGGAATTGGGCCATTGGATCTCAAAAAATTTCAATGCATTCCTAATAAGTTTTTCCCAAAGTTTTCATAGCTTGTACCTAAATTTCATGCAGAATATGATGAATCGATACTTGAACATTTGGATGCATTTTACACATTTATAGAAGATCATGAGATTTTTGGAGAGGATCATGTGATAAAAAAAAATTGAGATCACTAAGAGATAATGAAAGAGAGGAATATGAATCTCTACCTACACAGAGCATATCATCATGGAGAGAATTTGAGTGATGTTTTATTGATATGTTTCATAATGCAAGTGAGGGAGAAGAAAACATGTGCAATGGACAGGAAGAAAATCAGAATTACATTATGGAAGAATTTTCTTATATGTCATATTTGGATACATTTTTCAATTTGGAAAGATATGAAGGTGAACCTATAGTACATTATTATATGAGAATGATAAAGATTTATTAGGAAATACCTTCAGAAATCAGACCTCTGGGCAGGGAATTAGTAGATAAAATTCATGAGTTACGAATCTACCGTGATTCTCAACTGATAGTTTTTCTTGATCAAATTTTTGATGAATTGATGGTATAAAAGGATGAATACAGGGGAAATTTTATAAATGCTCCAAATGTGAATGCAACTAAAGTCTGTGATCAAACTAAAAAGGATCATGTACATGAAAATAATGATGACATGGAGGATGAAAATTTGGATCGTGTTGAAGAAGACTCTGTGCATGGTGAGATTTGTATGGAAACATATAACAATGTCCATGTGATAATGAGCAAGAAAACCTACTTAGTACAAAAGAAATTTCATATTTATTGGATGTTGAATATCATAAGCATGTTAAAAAAAATGGTCCAATTTCTTTCTCAATCTGCCAGGATAAACATATAAATGACTCAAATTCCATTCAGGAGGTATTGGAAAATAAATATCAAGAGGATAAAGCTTTTAATCATGATGGTTTTTAAAATTCCTTGTATAATGTGTTGGGTATTGGAAGGCCAACGGACATTTGTCCTATTGCTGTCTTTGTCTCTTCAGCTATTTGGTTATGAGCTATTAAATAAAGCTCCTCTCTTAATTATAGATTGATCATTGAGTTAATATTATTCTTCTGCTCTTATTGTGTACATAGCCACTATTGTGGTGAACCACAATAAATTATTGTGTACTATGTAATGTGTGTTTGTTCTTCTTTTATTTCTGCTATTTAACTTTTATAATTGGTATCAGAGTGAGGTTGAATCACTATTGAGATTTTAGTGGTTGAAATTCCAAAATCATGGAAGATTTAAGATTGCAAAATTTTTTAGGAAAGAACTTCGGAATATGGAAGATCCAGATGAAATCTTTACTAATCAAGAAAATCCTCTCACTCACAATCGAAGGGAAGACAAAGAAGCCAACAACAATGAACAACAAAGATTAGGAATAGCTGGATGAAAAAGAAAAAGCAACAATTTTTCTCTCTTTAAATAATAACATGATGTACAATGTTGCGAAGGAAGCAATGACAAAGGCTATATGGGATAAGATTTCAGCCACATATGCAATGCCATCCGCAAAAAAAAAAGTCTTCATTATGAATAATCTATACAAATTGAAGATGAGGGAAGATGAGGCCATGACAAATCATCTAAATGATTTCAACACTTTGATTAGCCAAGCGGATTCGGTTGGCATGAAACAAGATGATGAGAAAAATGTTGTCTTTTTGTTGTGCTCTCTTCCAAACAGCTGGGATTGAGTTGTTACTGATGTTAGCACTACAACATCAAGCACAAAAAATTTAATGTTTGATGAAGTTTCACTAACTCTTCTCAGTGAAGACATGAAAAGGAAGAATTTGGAGTCTTCAACTAGTGAAGATCTAACAATGGTGAGTATCAAAAACAAGGGAAAAAGCCATTATAGAGGTAGAAATAACAACAATCAAATGTCTAAATCTACAAGAAGATTGCAATCAAGAGGTAGACAAAGTGGTCGTTGATTTTGTGGTAAAGCTAGTCATGTTAAGAAAGATTGTCAAAAATACAAAAAGGTGCAAGAAAGGGTTTTGTACATCAAATAAAACATCGCACATGACAAGGATGATGGTATTTTAGTACTTTCTGCAAGCGACACAAAAGAAAATTCTTGGGTCGTGGATTCTGGTGCCTCATTTCATTCCACTTCTTGCACGAATTTGCTCACAAATTATCAAGAAGGTAAATTTGGAAAAGTTTATTTGGGTGATAATAATTGTTGTGAAATTATTGGAAAAGGTGATGTTGTTTTTCCATTGGAAGGAGGAGGCCAATGGCTTCTCAAAGGTGTTCACCATATTCCAAAGTTAAAAATAAATCTGATTTATGTCAGTCAATTGCATATACAAGGCTTCCATACCATTTTCTTTGGAGATTCATGGAAGGTAACCAAATGTTCCATGGTGATTGTCAAATGCAATAGAGTTGGTCGTTTGTATCTTTTAGAGTGTCCTAGTGAGGTGGGAGCTGCTATGACAATCATAGGCAGTGATGTAGCTATTTGGCATCAAAGGTTAGGCCATATGAGCAAGAAAGGCCTTGAATTGATTGATTTATTACCAGGCCTAAAATATGTAGATTTGGATTTTTATGAACATTGTCTTTGTGGAAAACAAAAATGGATCAGCTTCTTGAAGAATGTACATGACAAGAAGACAAAAACGCTAGAACTAGTACACTCAGATGTCTTCAGACCTATAGAGGTAACTTCTTATGGAGGTACAAAATATTTTGTTACTTTTCTTGATGACTATACTCAAAAAGTGTGGATTTACATGATGTCTTGTAAATCTGAAGTGGTTTCAAAATTTAAAATTTTCAAAGCACTTGTTGAAAATCAAAGTGGTCATAAAATAAAATGTTTAAAGATGGATAATGGGGGTGAATTATGTTCTTTGGAGTTTGATAATTTTTGTGTAGATTATGGTATTCATAGAATCAAGGTTGTTCCATATAGTCCACAAGAAAATGGGGCAGCAGAAAGGCTAAATCAAAAAATTCTTGAGAAAGCTAGAGGTATGCTTTCTAATGCTAGTTTGGGAAAAGAATTCTGGGCAGAAGGATGTAATATCATTGTTTATTTAATTACTCATATTCCCTCATCTCGAATGGATTTTGGTATTCCAGAAGAAGAATGGTTGGGAAAGAAAATTTATTATTCTCACATTTGGGTGTTTGGTTTTCAAGCATTTGTTCATGTTCCTAAGGAGAAGAGGAGTAAATTAGATTCAAAATCATAGCGATGTATATTTGTGGGGTATGGAGAAGATCATTTTGGTTATTGGATGTGGGATCCAATAGAGAAGAAAATTGTGAGGAGTCGAGATGTGCTTTTAATGAGATGATATTTCCAGCTTTGTCAAAGGAAACACATGGAAATACTTATATTGCCTTGTTTGATATTGCAAATTCTCAGCCCATGTCTAATTCACATGGCTATACAACACCAAATCCTCAGCATGTCCTCTTCACCCACCTCTATTTTAGCCCCAATCCCATCCATAACACAATCTCGTAACTCTATTTTTTCCTCTTATAATACCCAATCTCCAAATAATGATGTTTCAAGTGATAATAATGTCACTATTTTTCCCCAAATTGAAATTGTCCCCAATTCACAACATTTTTCTACCTATGATTTCAATCTATATTCTAGAAATGATAGCTTATCTCAATATAATCAAGAATATGATTCTGCAAACAATGTCTTTTCCCCTTTATTACAGGATACTCCTCATGGCGTCGGCACTATGCAGGATTGAACTGCAATTTGGGAGGGAGTGAGCAGTCAATTGGCAAAGGTGCCCATAGCCAAGAGGTAGAGCTGCCCATATGAAGTGCAACAAGGCCCCTATGAACCAGATCAGGGCCCACATGAGCAGCTACAAGGCACATGTGAGAAGCAGCATGGCTCACATGAATTGCAACATGGACTATGGGAAGACCATCATGGGTCTCATTCTTCCTCCCCTACTAATTCTAGTGGGATGCATAGAATGTTAGTGGATGGAATAAGACAAATCTCCTCCACTGCAAAATTGCATGGAATAACCCAAATCTCTTGCAGCGCTAAACAAAATAGAACATATGATGATCAGTTTGTTACAAACATAGAATTGGGGGAATCTACTAGAGTCATTCCTCTGACTAATTCAAAATTTCAGCATGATGATACCATGACTCTTGGACAGAGTAATATGTTTGGGAAATTATGTATTGATTCCAATCAAAATCAAGAATTGAGGAGATCCACCAAACAAAGGAAAATTCCCTCTAAATTTTTAGTTTATGAACTCCTATTTGCTGAAGAGGCAGAGCCCGAATTTTTATCGCAGAGCAAGTTGAACCAGCTAGTTATAAAGCCGCTTGTCTCAACATTGATAAAGATAAATGGATGACTGCTATGAATGAAGAAATGAGTTCGTTGGAAGGTAATCACACTTGGGATTTGGTCCCTTTACCAAAAAATTAGAAAACACTTACGAACAAGTGGGTTTATAAACTGAAAGATGAAGGCAGAGGTTTAAAATGCTATAAATCTTGACTAGTGGTAAAAGCATACGCTCAGTAAGAAGGGATTGATTTCACAAAGATTTGCTGACCAGTTGTCAAAATGACAACTATCCAGACTATTTTGGGACTCGCAGCTATGTGGGATCTTGAATTAGAGCAGATCGATGTCAAGACTACATATATACATGGTGATGTGGATGAGGAGCTATATATGGAGCAGCCTCAATGTTTTATTGATAAAGGGAAAGCACATCTTTATTGCAGGTTAAGAAGAAGTTTGTATGGGCTCAAGAAAGCCTCATGATAGTGGTATTAGAAATTTGATCACTTCATGTTTGAGAAAAACTTTGAATAAGATGTGAATATGATCAATGTATTTATTACAAGAAACTTCCAAATGGTGATTTCGTTATTATTCTTTTATATGTTGATGACATGTTGGTAGCCGGCACAAGTTCTCGAATCTTTGGTGAGCTGAAAACCAAGTTGGCAAGTAAATTTGCCATGAAGGAATTAGGGAAAGCCAAGAAGATTCTTTGTATGAAAATCACACGGGACAAAAAGAAGAAAGAAATTAAATTGTCTCAAAAGGATTACATTAACAAAGTTGTGGACAGATTTGGCATGAATGATGCCAATATAGTTTCTACTCTTCTTGCTTCTCATTTTCAGTTGTCTTCTGAATTATGTCAAAAAACACAAGAGGAAAATCAAGTCATGGACAACATTCCTTATAAATCAGCAGTTGGTATCATAATGTATGCTATGGTTTTCACTCACCCCGACATTGCCCATGCGGTGGGAGTAGTAAGTAGGTTCATGAGCAATCCCGGGAAGCTTCATTGGGAAGCTGTTAAATGGATAATAATATATTTAAAAGGCACTTCATATTATGTTTTATGTTTTGGTGGAAACAATAAATAGCTGCAAGGATTCACGGATTCAGATCTTACTAGAGATTTGGATAAGCGTAGATCTACTACCAGTTACACATTCATATTTTTTTTAGCTTCTATTAGCTTGACCTCAAGGATGCAACATTCTATTTCTCTCTCCTTGGCTGAAGCTGAGTATTTGGCTCTTTCCAAAGGTGCTCAAGAGATGGTTTGGCTGCAACGATTACTTGGTGAAATGAAGTATCAACAAAATGATTATGTATTATTTACTGACAGTCATAGTGCCATATTTATGGCTCATAATCATACATCTCATCGATGTTTAAAACACATTGAAATTCACGCTCACTTTGTTTGGCATATGGTTGAAGAGGGTAGGTTGAAGGTTGAAAAGATTGATACAAAAATCAATCCGACAGATATATTCATGAAAGTTGTAACCAAAGAGAAGTTCGAATGTGCAAGCATTCTATTGACGAGACTTTGTGACCAGGTTTACCAACAGAGGTAAGTTGTCACCGAGTATCGGCCAACTTTGATTGCAAAGGTTGTCTGGGGAAATGAGACTCCCTGGGCCTCAAGCATGTGAGAGTCAGGTCTCAACGGTGTGGGGCTCAGTTGGGAAATGTGACTATTTTGTTTGAGGGGCATAGCTGGTTATATTTTCTCGTCTCCTCAGGGAATTCAAGTGAGTAGGGTTTTTTGCAAGCGCAGATTTACTTAACCAATAAAATGCAAAATATATTGTAGAGTTATAAGTATTTCATCCACCTATAGTTATACTAAACATTCAAAACATCAACAATGCTCTAACACACTACACTAAATACTGAAGAAATATAGAACCATCAGGTCATATTATATTAGTAGCAAAGGAAAAGGAGGTCATTAATCTACTTAAAGCATCAGAGAAAAGGACATAAAGAACACAAAGCATAAAATACCATTAACCAGAGATCAGAATGCCAACAAATTCATTGATAGAACTCTTCCTTCTTCATTAACATGTCTTCTAGCAAGCACTGGTGCATGGTACAATGGTGGCTCCAAGGGAGCATTTAACTACTGAAATCTTAGAAACTATGGAGCATTAAGCTCTGCAACTAAGAACTAGGAAAACCAAATTGCTATTAGTTATGGAATGCAAAATCATCAATTTTGTCGACCCTAGGAATGAGGTCAAACTTATTATTTATACACATCATTTGACCTAACTTATTTTACACTTTACAATATAATATTATTTTTGGTGGCCGGTACTACCTGCGCCACGCTACAAAAGACCTAGAGATGGAGAAGTTCTGACATGTTAGAGGAATAAGACAAGAAGAGAGGAGTGGAAGAATCAGCCTCGAGGAGAGAGCTGGTAGGAGAGGAGAAGAAATATGATCCCATGGGGATGGAGGCTACGTGCCTCATAAATGGGCAAGTGGTGCCCTATCTTCAATGCGCCAGATGTAATGTTGAAGTGACGCCTTGGGAAGATAATCTGTCAGAAACCTCTTATGGAGCTGACATGCCTTGTTGTAGTTACCTATTTTTTGACACCTTTTATTACTATTTTGAAAGTGACTATCAGTCTTGAGAACTGGGACACACGTCACTTTAAAGTATACAAAAGTGAATAACACTGGATTCGGTACTCTAGGATCTGGGAAATGTGCCCCAAAGAATAAATGAATACAAAGATTACATTTCTTGATTGATCATCTTTGGAATCTGGATTACTTTATTGTTGTTTTCTATCATGGAAAGTTTGGATGAGACAGGAGATCCCATCTTCATTGATGTCTTTAAGGCTAGCCCTGCGATACTTGGCCACCTCAAACTACTCAGCCAGGTCTGGAACATTTGCCTTAAATTCTTTGGCCATTTTTGTCGCGTCATGACCTCTGAGTACCATGTGAGTTATTTGTGTCATCTTTTCTCCATCTATCCCCTCTGAAGATTAGTATCTGGATTCCATTAATTTGTCAAAATTCCCCAAAACATACTCCTCCAGAGTGCATGTATCGATGCTAAACAAATCAGCTTCAGAGACCTTCAAAACAAAAGACTTGTACAAATTGAAAGAATATTGGACTGCATTAGCCTTATCACGCAGGGTCCCTACCAGTTTCTTGATTACCCCCAATGTGAGGTCAAGTCTAGAGTGTTGGGTCCTTACAAAATCAAATGACTCCTCTCCCAAAATTTTGGATTCAGAGACAATCTCCTCCCCGATGCCGAGGAGTTCTTCCAACTCAACCTTCCATGCCTCATACTTTTCAATATCTCCCTACCAAATGGAGTTAGTAGTTTTAACCTAGTGTAAGACATGGCAGGCTACATATAGGTCTGGGAGTGTGGACACTAAGAAATTCCAGAAATTTCCCACTTGTAAGGTAACCCACTCATCGATTGCCTGGGCCTTTCTTTTCATCGCCCATAATGCATCTATGTAACTCTAAGGAAGAGGTGCATCAGATGTGGAGGCACTGGGGGAATGCAACTAATAGGTTGGGCTAGCTTTGTTAGTAGCCCCATAAGATTTGCATTCTTCTCCTTCTCTGCCCTAAATTTTTGGGCCTCTTTCTCATAGCGAGCCTCTACTACCTTGGCTGCTTCTTTTAATAGTTCTAACTCACCCTATTTTCCTCTCTTCCCTAGTGAAACCTCTATGACATTGTAATCTCTAGCCTTAGCCATTGCTTCATCCATAGCTAGGGAAGGTGTCATGATCATTACGACTATATCTCCACCTATCCTAGTCTGAAGAGTATGGATTGTCCGAGGTTTCTTAGTATTTGGCAGTTTTTGCACCTGCACCATCATCTCTGCGAATGAGAGATGGGCCTTGGGTGTTGCCAGGGCCTTCCTCTTCCAGGATTCCACCAACCATTATGGTGGTAGGGGTGGCTTTTCAGCCACAATATGCTCTTGTGATTTCTCCCTAGGATCTTGTTACACCCCTTCAACAGTATGAGCTACTTCTGGTTCCTTCTCTCTATATTTTGGTTCACCAACGATACTTTCTCCAGTGGTACCTATATCTTCTACATCGATTTCTGCATCCTTGGGAATATTAGGATCATCATTTTTTGCCTCTAGGTTCTCTTCTTCATCCTATGGCTACTCTTTATTAGCCTCTACTATTGGGATGCTTTCTTCGACTGGTGCATCCTTTGGGGGTGGTGGAGGTAGTGGGCCAAGATTTAGAGTTTGGGCCACTATAATTACCTCCTTGGATACCTTTGGTGGTAGCATCTGGAACATGACAGTTGGGGTCATGGTTGTTCCCATGGGTCTAGTTTCCCCAACCAATGTCGTCTGTTCATCTTGGGTCTGCCTGCCTTTCAAGGCCTCTTCATTCTATATTTTTGAGGCTTCAGAAATCTTTACCTATTCTTGCCCCTTTTCTTTGTCTTCTTGGGCTTCTTGTTGTTGCGCAGGTTCTTGCTCCGGGAGTTCTTCTTGTGTGGTGATCTCTTCTACTGACTGTATGATGTCCCCCTGCAAGTTCCCAAATTCATCAGTTCTAAACACATCATAAAACTCATCATGGGGTAGGGGATTCTCTGGGATGCGCTCTGGTTCTTTCTCTAGCTCTAGGGAGTCAGAAGAAAAAATTTGAAGTTCTAGGATGCTTGGCATCCCAAGTTTAGGCTCCACCTTTGGCTTAGGATTGGGCTTCTTATTTCTCCTGGTCACTAAAGGAGGCCCTGCATCCATTAGAGTTGCCTGATCCTCTTTTGCTCCAATTCCTGGTTCTCAGACCATTAATGCGGCTAGTGAAGGGGAAGAGGGAGGACGAACGGGCCCAGTCATGACGACCGAGGTGGCCAACCTTGTGATTAGTTTCTCCTTCATTTGCTGGGAGACTACCAGTGTTTGTTTCATCTATTCTTTTATGGGGGCTATAGATGGGGTTTGTGACAGGGTCCCCGTGATTCTTTTTCCTTTGTCCTCTCTCTGCGAAGAGGTTTCGGGCCCAGGGGTCAATCTCAGCACTATCGGGCCAACTCAGTGTGTACTCCCCAGGCATGCCCTTTAGAAATACTCATGGCTATGCTCAACCATGTTGTGGGTGATATCGTCAATAGTTTTTCCCTCCTGAGCATTCCAATTTATTGGAGGGAGAGCCATCTTTCTATTCCCCTTTCTTTGTACAAAGGGTCTACTGTGGACCTGGTGTCTGAAAATTCATCCAAGAACTTTTTAAGCTTCAGTCTCTCCATCATCCCCATTGTCATTTAGACAAAGTTTCGACTCTGAACTTCAAAATCATCTTGGCAATCTTCCCAAAAGTCCTTCATGTGGAATCTTTGGTGCTCTGATTCCCGTGGAAGTGCCATTACAATCTTGCCTAGCATATCAAAGTTCTTCTGCACCAGATAGAATTCTCTTAGGCCTAAGCTTTTAAGTTTATTGTTTTCCTCTTTAGTTGTGGCTAGAATACATGTGTAATTCCCACAAGTGATTTGGAATGGAAAATTTACCACCTTCTTTACAGTGTACAAGGCGTGCAACTCCAGAATCTGTTGGCAATATTCTAAAAGGATTATTTTGTTCCCATAGTGTTTGGGAAACAACTAGGGCTTCCCAGAGAAGTCGATTACCCAAATGTAAGTATGTTGTTGGAACTGAATATAATAATGGCCATAAATTTTGACCAAATCCATGGCCTCCTTAGAGAGATGGTACCCGGCATCCCAGGTAGGCGTGAGAAGATTGTAATAGATGAAGGCGTCAAGGTAAAAGCACAAATTTGTGTCACGTTTTAGGACCACTTATCAGCACAACTAAATTTGAGTATTTCTAAATAAAAATTATTTTTCATCAAACATATGGTCTAGCTAGATTCATTATAGCTAAGCTAGAAAAGTGGTTAACTTTTTTCAATTGGAAATGCATATTAAATTCATGTTTTATACCAATTACCAAATAAATAAAATTATTTCATAAAATTGATGTTTCAATAACCCCTACTCTTTTTAATGATATTTTTTAAAAATATAAAAAATACCCTTTTGTAGAGCTCAAAGTCAAGATTATTGTCATATAAAGTTTATAATATTTTAATTAGATATAATATATTATAATTTCAAAATACAATAAGTAGGTATTTTAACATTCAAGAAGATGTTGCTTCAAATTAAAAAAAAATAGTAACTCATATCAAAAAAATAAAAAATATATATTTAACACTAGAGGAGAGAGTCTTCTTCAAGAATATGTATTTTTTTTTCTGAAAGGTGTAGATTTGATAGGGGAAATTTGGAGGGAAATGAAAACTGTTGATTTCAGATAAGTTCAACTTTGAGGAGTTATAACGGAGAAAATATACATTGAAAACCAATCTTTCTTCTTTTCTGAACTAGCTATACATTTTATCTATAACATATTTTGAAATCAAAGGAAAAATAGATTATTTGCATATATTTCTTGAAGGGAACTAGACCCCAGGTTTTCAGTAGTTTTCAGCAATGGAAAAATGGACTTCAAAAATTAAAAAACTATGTACATTCTTTTTCAAAAATTATAAACATAAACTTAATCCATTTTTACACATTTCTTTAGTTTACATCATCCTCAAATTCTAAATACAAATGCCACCTTTTATGTCGTTAAAGTTGAACAGTTTGCATGTTGTGGTCCTTTTCCTTTATAAAAGTGTGACACGGGTTTGTACTTTTACCCGTTGTTAACCCGACAGAAGCTGAGGAAACTAGCCTCCTGTTGGATTTGTGGGAAATAATACCAAGGAGTCGTTTTCCCTGGGCCAACCCCAAGTTCACCTGATGTGAGCAGCCCATTTGTGATAGGGCATTGTTGTGCTAAGGCCCAGAGAACATAGGACATCATATAAAATTTTGAAGTCTGGGCCACCTGAAGAAACTGCAACTCCACATGGTTAAAAATGATGGCGGCCCAATCAAAATACAACTCACCGGTGGAGATGCCAACTAGGAAGTAGTATGTCCACCCTGAGAATTCCTAGGCATGGGGTTGCCTAAAAATCCTACATAATGGTATGATCCCCATTTGGATGCTTTCCTTAAATTTAGATCTGGGGATCTCCAACTTCATTCTTTTTGAATCTTCCTTCCAGGTCTGTAGCCATTTGTTATTCAAATATTGGCGTGCCATAACCTCTAGCTGCTAAAATTGTGCCAAGGCATCAGATTGGGTGACAAAAGCTGCTTCGTCAAACTGGGGAATCCCTAGACTTACCCCAAAAATTGCAGCATCCAGGGAAACCATGGGTGTAGGCTATCTGCTTAGGACCAGAGAAGTGAGCATGATGGCCTGGACAGAGGAGTTGTAGTATGTCGTGAGGGTGAGGATGATTTTTGGGGCTTGCACAGAACATGGGAAGAAAGCAGCCTTTAGAATCCTGAAAGTTCCAACATTGATGGCCATTTTGTCCTCGCATTGCCATTGAATGAACATCATTTTAACTAGGGCCTACATTTCTGACCACATCCTGATGCTGGGGTCAGTGACCAACTGAACTTGGGATTCAATCTTTGATCCCGTAACAACATTGTCTTTCAAATATTTCATGCTAAGGGGAAGTTTTTCCAAGGCCCTCTCAATCTTGGACCTGACGGCTGCACTAGTGACTGTCGTGGAGGGGAGCTCTGAGCTCCTGGGTGGAGAAGATGCCGAGGCCTCTGACATAGTGAAAGTGGGATGTTTGAAAACTTGCAAGGTAAGGTGACTGTTAGAATACTTATAAGAAAAAAATACTACTTTGGATTCTGAAGAACTTACCACTGCATTATGCACTTCACCTAAAAAGTTAGTTTAGATCAAAATCCAGAAAGATATGCATGTGATGAAAACTTAGGAATTCAACCATAATCCAGGCTTGGGAGTTTCAGTATACTTGAGAAAATTAAGATATGGGCGGGCGAGGACGTAGGAGGTGGAGTACAGAGAACTAACCATTGGGATACATGACCAAAAAGTGAGTTGTCAGGCCCACATGGGTGTCACATGGCTATGTAATAAATGGGGAGTTATGGCGATGACGATGCCAACTATCCAAAAGTGCACAAATTGGAAGCCACTTGGGCAGTCTTGAATGCACACATGGGACATAAATTTGCCATAAAGGCTAATTGATGGTGGAGAGAGAAAAATACCATGGTTAAAACTAGCAGAGAGACAAGTTCAAACCAGGTGGTATTCCACCATGGGGCGAGGTCTCAAACTCAAATGAAATACAGACAAAGCACGGTGATTTCAATGCGAAACTAGAAGAATATACATGAAATATACAACCAGTGCATAGCAGAGCCCAAGGATATACACATAAAAATGCAGAGGGCCAAAGGATGAAACACATATACACAAAATATAAAGCATTTACAAGGCTTTTATAGGTTTTATACAACTATACATATTTACACGGGCTAACCCAAGATAATGTACATTAGGAACACTAATCTACAACTGCGTAGAGGGAAAACAATCCCTCTGGCAGAGCCAACCCACCAACGGGAGGTGGACCAAAAATGCAAAACATAGAAGGCAAACCAGAAAGACCGAGTGGAAACAAAAACCAAAATCAGAAAAGATAAGGGAAGAAACTAGAGAACCTGCCTCGAAGATGAACACAGCAGAGATGGTAGGCATGGGAGGCACCTTGTAACCAGCTCAACCCAGGAATTACCACTTACAATTACTACCAAATCACTGGTTAATAGCCACTAAACACGGGAGAAAAATCAGTTAGAGATCATCTTAATTCACTTTGATTCACTCTGGATGCACAAGTGTTTAATCACGGTAACTATATGCGTAATTTCTACTTATACCCGAGGTAAAAGCTAGTTACCCTTTTTTGTGAACTCCAAAACAGGCAAACCTCCGGACTCCAGGTTCGGGGATTCCATGTGACCATACCTTCTTGTGAGGAGAAGATGTCATGATGGAGAATCCCAGAGTCTAGAATCTGGCTCTGGAAAGAACAACAAACTCTAGGACCAAGTCCTGGAGGCACGAAAGATAAAAGTAGAAAGAAAAAAAACCCCCCGGGGAAGGAAAGCCCAGGGAAGGAGACAAGAAAAATAAAAAACAAGGCAAGAGACAAAGAGAAAAGAGGGGACCCAACATTTTGCACATAAAATGTAGGGATGGGTATGCAGGGCATAACAAATGGTGACTATATGGGATGAATGCCTTATCACATTTGAGAACCACAGAATCCCTAGTTAGCAAAACCAGAACTAATCGTTACTCTAAGTACCCTATTTGCAACGCGTGAAGCTTCTGAGAAAAATCCTATCCATACATGATTCAATCCTTGGTCTTTTGTTAGTTGTGAAGTGTGTGCTTTTGAAGAAAATCAAGTTGATGCTTTAGGAGAAGCAGAGAAGAGGCACTAGATATATCGATCCAAAGTCATCAAATTTGCATGTTTCCCCTGGATACCGGAGTCTCTCCATCCCATCTTCTCTTTCTTTTATGTTTTATTCTTTTCTGGATGGGAGGGTGGTACTTCTTTCACCATTACGCTTAAGATTAGCTAAATTTAATGGTGGTACTTCTTTCACCCTTCCATCCACTTCAATTTTCCAAATGGGAAAGAAAAACCCCAGACCTAGGAAGAATTTTAAAGTTCAGACTTGGGCCAACAAACTAGTGTGACCAATCTACTCTCGGTGTGTCTGATTACTTGTTCCTTTTGATTTTGAATTTAACTTATTTCCAGACTTCTAGGGATGAATCTAATGAAGATTACTCATAACTTGTTAACAAATTTACATAATAACTCTGGAGACTAGACCAATTCCACCATGCTAACAATAGATTCCAAGTTCACCATAATGCAAAAGGTACCATCTCGGAGACTAGATGTTATGCAAAGCATACTAGCCTACAAAAGGGGGAGGAAAACACTGGGAGCCTAGAAAAGAAAACAAAGAAATCCAAGAGAAATAGAAAAAATAGAAAAGCAGGCCAGTCCCAGAGGATAGCCAATAGAACTATTTACAAGGCACCCCAAACAAGGTGCCGAGAAAGATATTTACAAGCAAGAAAAATTTACATATAATAAAACTTCGGACAAATCTGGCTCACTTGAAATAATGCTTGAGAAATTGTCCATTGAAGGGAAATGGGATGGGTTCCCCGGTCATGGTACTAAGGTGATAAGTATTTACCCCATAGATCTCTGAGATCAAATATGGTCCAAGCCAGAGCCGTTAGAATTTGGTGTGCTTTCCTTTCTTTTCTCGGGCCTTATCCCACAGGAGGACCAAGTCTAAAATCTGAAAGGCCTTATACTAGGTTCTCTGGTCAAACCATCATTTCACTACTACTTGGTAACGCACAAAATGTTCAAGAGCTACATCTCTTTATTCTTCCATTCACACCAGATTTAGGAGCTGAACCTCCACAATATTGTCCCTGTTGCTAAATGTTTGCATAAACTGTAAAACTAGGATCTGTAAGTTAATGGGGAACACTGGGTTTTGGCCATAAACTAGATGGAATGGGGATGTCCCTAGGGTAGCCTTAATTCAAATATGATTAGCCCAAAGGGAAAATCTCAACTTTTGGTGCCAATCCTAGGGATTCTATTCTAACAGTTGCTTGATCACTTCAAGCAATATTTTGTTGGTTGTTTTAGCCACACCATTCTCCTGGTGGTAATAGTTGTTGTAAAACTTCAAAGTGATCTTCTTTTCATAGGTCCATTCAATTAATTGTGCTAAAGAAAATGTTGGACCATTGTCACACACTATAGCAAAGGGCATTCCAAATCTTGTGATGATGTTTTCTTCACAAAATTTTATAACTACATCTGCTGTATTGTATTTGCAAGGTATTGCTTTGGACCATTGGGTGCATTAATCTATAGTAGTTATAATGTACCGATGGTTGGCAGAGAGTTGAGGTTTATTTCCCTGATGAGTTCAAATGCCCATTGGGTGAAGGGTCTAGCTTCAAAGACTAGATAGAAAGGCATAGCCGGGTTTCGCTCACGATGTGCCATAGTTTGGCAAGTATGGGACTTCCTGATGTGAGTGTAGACATCTTTAAAGATACAAGGCCAATAGTAACCAACCCAGAGGCGTTAGCTGAGCCATGCCTGGTTCCAAACTACGAGAGAAATTTTTCAATTATCTTTGCAGCTTGAACCCTATCAATGCACCAAAGGTACACTCCTTTATAGTTCCTGTGGAAAAGTGTGGCATTTTTTATCATGAAGTGTGCACGTTTAAACCATAGGGCGCAACAGCTATTTGGAGGCAATCCCTCTGGGCATCTATTATTCAACAACAAGTACACCAGGTCTGTGTACCATGGATCTCAACTGATGGACTCTACTATGTATGTCTGACATTCAATGTGGGGAGTCTCTTCTGCCATCTCTCTACATAGTCCCTGGCCTCATAATATTTTCATGGGTTGCATTTCTAAATCATATTCCTGGAGGATGGCCATCCATTTCCCCCATCTCTCACCCAACTCACTCTGCATCAACATAGATTTTACCGCCTGGTCTTGGATGATAGAATGCACCTTGCTCCAGAGAATATAATGCCAGAATCTCTTCATGGTGCGAACAAGAGAAAAGGTCTTCTTTTCCAATGATGAATACTGGACTTCAGCCTTCTTGAATGGGGAGCTCATGAAAGCTATTGGTCATTCTTCCCCTTTGACCTTTTGGGTCAATACTATCACGGTAGAATGCGGTGAAGCAAAGGAATAAATGTAGAAAGGGAGGGAGTAGTCCGGGCTAGCTAGAACTGGTGCCTCTATTATCATCTATTTACTCTAGGTGAGTGCCTACTTTGCTTTAGGACTCCACTCAATTTTGGTGTCTTTCTTCATCATTTTGTTGAGTGGCTTTATGATCTCGGCAAATCCAGTGATGAACTGCTAGAAAAAGTTGATCTTTCCAAAGAAAGACCTCATTTCCTTCTTATTGCCAGGCATTTGTAGGTTTAGTAGCACTTCAACTCTCTTAGGGTCAATGGATATATCCTTCTAGGAGACAATATGCCCATGCAATTTCCCTTTAGTCACCCCGAATATACATTTCTTAGGGTTGAGGAATATTCCATACCGATGACATCTTTCACAAATTTGGGCAAGGTGGGCAGAATGATCACGCCTGTCCTAGGGAAAGATGGTCAAATCATCCATGTAGATGATTATACACTGGTTCACAAGACCCTTGAATGCAATGTTCATGGACTTTTGAAATGTGGCCCTTGCATTAATCAAGCCAAAAGGGCATTCTCCAATAGGAAAATGTTCCCCACTTGGTGGTAAACATCATTTTATCTCTGTCTTCAAATTTAATCATGACTTGGTTATACCCAGAGTACCCATCCAAAAAAGACATCATCTGTGATCCATTCACTATTTTTAATACCTCATCCAATGAGGGAAGAGGATGATTGTCTTTCTTAGAGGCCTTGTTCAAATTTTGATCTCGCCACTTTTCTTCCTCATAGGGACTAGGTTGGCCACCCATGTAGTATGCCAGATTTGAAAGATTATCCAGGCTAATAGTAGTTTCTGAACCTCCTAATAAATCAGAGGCTCAATCAGTGGGTTGACCGGTCATTGCTTTTTCCAGAAAGGCTTAGCATCAGGTTTAAGTGGGATGATGTGAGTCATGATAGATGTATCATAGGTCTTTAGATCCTCATACCTCCATGTGATCATGTCTGTATATTCTCAGAGAACCACGAGAATCTTCTCCTTCTCCTTGGGGGAGCAGGAGGTGCCAATATGTATCATTTTCTCTTCACCAGGCTGGCCGATGTTTACTTTCTCAAATTTTCCTCACTTAAAGGAGGATGATATCTTTTCCCATCCCTGAGGGTCTAAGTCAAAGATTTGTTTAAGTGGAACCATCCCTTTCAAAATGGTGTTTGTTGGTAGGCCCATGATCCCATCATCTTCATCACCCTGTCTAGTATCATTGTGAACTCTCTCTTCCACTATCTGGTCTTCAAAGACACCAACATTGGCCATGAAGGACAGGATATGTTGATCATCCTCAAAGACCTAAAAATGGGTGACATTGTTAGGAATGGATGGGATGGTGATCATTTCAACAAAAAATCTCTGGAGTCATGAGCCGGCCATGGGCTCGAGTGTGCTAGCAGAAATGGCAAGGGCATCCAAGACATAGTTCTATCTCTGAGGAATAAGAGCGATGCCAAAGGCATCAAAATCCTCAATAAGGCTCCATGCCCAGTTGCGGTATGCATCCAGCCTCTTATTGTGGCAAGTGTATTAACTCCGGACTTGTTTAACAATCAACTCTAAATCATCCAAGGCCCAGAGGTGAGTGATTCATTTCCTTAGTGCAAATAGGATCTCGAGGACCAAGGCCTTGTACTCCCTGACATTATTTGTGTAGTTAAACTACAGCCTATAGGATGTGAGGAAGGATTTCCCCCACGAGTTTATTAATTCCACTTTGGCCCCATAGCCCTATTTGGATTGGGACCCATCGAACTTAAGGGTCCACAAGTCATCATTGGTTATCTGGGCCTGGGAAGACAAAGTGGGTTTTGGATTATTCTTGGGAGGGTTGGGAGGAGTTTCCTCTAGTGTTAATGGTACACAGGTGAGGTTTTCCTCTGGAGAGATTTGTGATTGGGATCCCTAGACACGTGACACTGACAAGACATCACCAGAAGAAGTACTAGGTTCCGAGGAATCAAGTGTGTGTTCTTTCTTCCAGAGGGCATTGATATGCCAGGTAGAAGAAGCAAGACATGGTTCACACTCTATCTCTAAATATTTATGGTAATGTACTTAGCACCAAGTGTCAGACAAGAGTGTGGTAGGAGTCACTGCGACACCCTGAGAGTTAACCTTAGCCCTCAATTTTTCTTCCTACGCGATTCAAATACCAGAGCGATACCCTGAGAGGGAAGGTTAACTAAAGGCGGGATCCTACGCACCCCTAGGATCGCTCTGGTTAACAAATACCAGAGCGATTCAACCTTGGAAGTCAACTAGGTATTTGTGTCACAGTGTAATGGTTGTTGTTGTTGGTTCCTTGGGAAAGCAACAATATTTTCCAGAGTCAAGGGCGACAATCCTCTAGCCATGGACGACTGGAAGAAAGGCACTCCGGGTGGTTATGTCTATAGTTGTTGCATTTTCTACACCTAGTTCCAAGGGAAAGATTCCATGCCTAGTGTTGTTTGGGTGTGAGATGGATATACGTACCGCACCCATTGGTCTATTAGCGGTGGTGGGGATTAATGGCCATCACAGGGGAACCCATTGCCTGATTGGGGTTATATCCCTAGCATAGGAAGTTTCATCGGGTACCATGTTAAATGGCATGCACTCCCCAATCCCACCCAGGGATTTGTTAAGACCATGGGACAAATCCAAGGCTAGGTTGTAAACCTTCACCAAATAATCTCGATCACCGGGGGCGGTAGTTCTCCAGAGGAGAGTAGCAACAAAGGGGTCCATCACATTGAGATAGGTCTATATAGTTACATATGCGGATGAGATGAAGGGACCCATGCACCACTTCAAGGCACTTTGGAACTAGTGGTTGAATGTTGTAAGGGGTTCATTTGGTTCCTTCCTAATAGAAATGAACTGGCTCTGGGACCATGCTAGGTCCATGTGTATGCGGAAGGTAGCTAGGAAGGCGTCCTCCATGTCCTACCAATTGTTGATGGATTTGGTAGGAAGGTTAAGGTACCAGTTTAGTTCATTCTGTCCCATGGATAGAGGGAACATTTGGGTCACAACATCTTAAAGTTGGATTCAGTGTCTAATCATGGCATCTTTTTATGCCTACAGATGTTCTTCTATGGTTCTTGAGCCTAAGTTCTCATAATGGGGACAGATATTTTCTGGGTGCGAAGGTAAATCGTTGGCTACACTCAAAAAAGTTCCCATTTCAGACCCGGTATTTCCAAAATACGTAGCCATTGGGGGAGTTGGATTTTGGCAAGGTTGAATGCTAATTCTTGGGATCATCTGGGGGCCTTGGGTATTCTGTGGTATGCTAGATCCCCAGACAATGGTGGCTTACTTGACTTTTAGGGTCCATTTCTTTCGACGAAAAGGCTCGAGTTCAACAAACCATCCAAGATTGGGAGTTGATCTAAGGACTCTTTTGAATCTCACTGGTGAAAACTATCCAATCCCACTGAAGGCTTGACTCCTAAAACTATGGCTTGGGGAACTCTCAGGTGCTGTAAAATCTAAATTTTCAGAGGGGAACGAGTTCATGCCCTCCTTCTAGCACCAGTTTCTATTGATGAGACTTTGTGACTGGGTCTGCCAACAGAGGTGAGTTGTCACCGAGTATCGGTGTAATGGCCAACTTTGCCTACAAATCTTGTCTGGGGAAATGAGACTCCCCGGGCCTCCAAGCACGTGAGAGTTGGGTCTCGATGGTGCGGGGCTTAGTTGGGAAATGTGACTATTTTGTTTGAGGCAGATAGCTGGTTATCTTAACTCATCTTCTCTAGGGATTCAAGTGAGCGGGGTTTCCTACAAACACACATTTACTTAACCAATAAACTTCAAAATATATTGCATAGTTAGAAGTATTTCATCTACCTATATTTATACTAAATATTTAAAACACTGACAAAGCTCTAACATAGTACACTAAATATCGAAGAAATATAGAACCAGAAGCTCATATTAGATCAGTAGCGAAGGAAAAGGAGGTCATTAATCTACTTAAAGCATCAGAGAAAAGGACATAAAGAACACAAAGCATAAAATACTGTTAACCAGAGATCAGAATGCCAACAACTTCATTGATAGAACTCTTCCTTCTTCATTAACATGTCTTGCACCAAGTACTGGTGTGTGGTACAATGGTGGTTCCAAGGGACTATTTAACTACTAAGAGCTTAGAAACTATGGAGCATTGAGCTCTGCAACTAAGAACTGGGAAAACCAAATTGCAATTAGTTATGGACTGCAAAATCATCAATTTCACCGACACTGGGAATGAGGTCAAACTTATTATTTATACACATCATTTTACCTAACTTATTTTACACTTTACAATATAATATTTTTTTTGATGGCCGGTACTACCTGCACCCTGCTACAAAAGACCTCAAGATGGAGAAGGTCTGATATGTTAGAGGAATAAGACAAGAAGAGAGGAATAGAAGAATCGGCCTTGAGGAGACCATTTTTGCCTTAAATTCTTCAGCCATTTTTGTCATGTTGTGACCTCTGAGTACCATACGAGTTATTTGTGTTATCTTTTCTCTATCTATCCCCTCCAAGGATTGGTATCTTAATTCCATTAATTTGTCAAAATTCCCCAAATCATACTCCTCTGGAGTGCATGTATTGGTGCTAAAAGGATCAACTCTGGAGACCTTCAAAATAAAAGACTTGTACAAATTGAAAGAATATTAGACTGCATTAGCCTTATCATGTAGGGTCCCTACCAGTTTCTTGATTACTCCCAATGTGAGGTCAAGTCTAGAGTGTTGGGTCCTTACGAAATCAAATGACTCCTCTCCCAAAATTTTGGATTTAGAGACAATCTCCTCCCTGATGCCCAGGAGTTCTTCCAACTCGACCTTCCATGCCTCGTAGTTTTCAATATATCCCTGCCATATCGAGATAGTATTTTTAACCTAGTGCAAGATGTGGCAGGCCGCATATAGGTCTAGGAGTGTGGACACTAAGAAATGCCAGACGTTTTTCCACTTGCAAGGTAACCCACTCATCGACCACCTGGGCCTTTCTTTTCATTGCCCGTAATGTGTCTATGTCACTCTAAGGAAGAGGTGAATTAGATGTGGAGGCACTTGGGGGAATGAAAATAATAGGCTGGGATAGCTCCGTTACTAGCCCCATAAGATTTGCATTCTTCTCCTTCTCTGCCCTGAATTTCTGGGCCTCTTTCTCATAGCGAGCCTGTACTGCCTTGGCTGCATCTTTTAATAGGTCTAACTCACCCTGTTTTCCTCTCTTCCCTAGTGACACCTATGTGACATTTTAATCTTCGGCCTTAGCCATTGCTTCATCCACATATGGGGAAGGTGTCATGATCATTGCGACTATATCTCCACCTGGCCCAGTTTGAATAGTATGGAATTTCTAGGCTTTCTTAGTCTTTGGTAGGTTTTGTGCTTGCACCATCATCTCTACCAATGAGAGATGGGCCTTGGGTGTTTCTAGGGCCTTCCTCTTTTAGGATTCCACCAACCACTATGGTGGTAGGGGTAGCTTTGCATCCAAAATCTGCTCTTGTAATTTCTCCCCGGGATCTTGTTGCGCCCCTTCAATAGTATGAGCCACTTCTAGCTCCTTCTCTGTATCTTTTGGTTCAACAGAGATACTTTCTTTGGTGGTACCTATATCTTCTACCCTAATGTCTATATCCTTGGTAATATTAGGATCATCATTTGTTGCCCCAAGGTTGTCTTTTTCATCCTGCGGGTTCTCTTTATCAGCCTCTATTGTTGGGATGCATTCTTTGAATGGTGCATCCTCTAGGGGTGGTGGAGGTAGTGGGCCAAGATTTAGAGTTTGGGCTGATGTAATTACCTCCCCAAATGATACCTTTTGTGGCGGCGTCTGCAACATGATAGTTGGGGTCACGGTTGTTCCCATGGGTTTGGTTTCCCCAACCGATGTCATCTGTTCATCTTGGGTCTTCCTACCTTCCAAGACCTCTTCAACCTGTATTTCTAGGGCTTCAAAAATATTCACCTATTCTTGCCCCTTTTCTTCTTCTGCCTGGGCTTCTTGTTCTTGCAGAGGTTCTTGCTCCGGGAGTTCTTCTTTCTCGGTAATCTCTTTCATTGACTGTATGATGTCCCCTACAAGTTCCCAAATTCATTAGTTCTAAACACATTATAAAGCTCATCATGGGGCGGAGGATTCTCTGGGATACGCTCTGATTCTTTCTCTAGCTCTGGAGAGTTGGAAGAAATAATTTGAACTTTTGGGATGGTTGGCATCTCAAGTTCGGGCTCCACCCTTAGCTTAGGATTGGGCTTCTTCTTTCGCATGGTCACCAAAGGAGGCCCTGCATCTATCAAAGTTTCTTGATCCTCTTCCACTCTGGTTCCTATTTCTTGGACCATTAATTCTGCTAGTGAAGGGGAAGAAGGAGGACGAACAGGCCCGGTCATGAGGACCGGGGTGGCCAACATTGTGATCAATTTCTCCTTCATCTAATTGGAGACCGCCAGCATTTTTTACATCTATTCTTTTATGGGAGCCACAGATGGGGTTTGTGACGGGGTCCCCATGATTCTTTTTCCTCTTTCCTTTCCCTATGAAGAGGTTCCGGCCCCGGGGGTCAATCTCAGCACTGCCGGGCCAACTTGATGCATACTCCCCAGGCATGCCCTTTTGAAATACTCATGGCTACACTCGACCATGTCGCGGGTGATATCTTCAATAGTTGGCCCCCCTGAGAATTCCAATTTATTAGAGGGAGAGCCATCTTTTCCATTCCCCTTTCTTTGTACTAAGGGTCTACTGTGGACCCGGTGTCAAAAAAGTCATCCAGGAATTTTTGAAGCTTCAGCCTCTCCATCATCCCCATTTTCATCTGGATGAAGTCCTGAATCTGGACTTCAAAATCATCTTGGAAAGCTTCCCAAAAGTCCTCCATGTGGAATCTATGTGGATCTGATGCCTGAGGAAGTTTCGTTGCAATATTTCCTAGCGGAGCAAAGTTCTTCCACGTCAGATAGAATTCTATTAGGCCCAAGCTTTTAAGTTCGTTGTCTGCCTCTTTAGCTGTGACCAAACTACATGTGCAATTACCACAAGTGATTGGGAATAGAAAATTTACCACCTTCTTTATAGTGTACAAGGTGTACAACTCTAGCATCTGTCAGCAATAATCTAAAAGGATTATTTTTTCCCCATCATGTTTGTGCAACAAATATGGCTTCCCAGAGAAGCTGGTTACCTGAATGTAAGTATGTTGTTGGAACTGAATATAATAATGACCATAACTTCTGACCAAATCCATGGCCTCCTTAGAGAGATGGTAATCAACATCTTGGGTAGGCGTGAGAAGATTTTAATAGACAAAGGTGTCGTTAACCCAGCAAAAGCTAAGGAAACTAGCCTCCGATTGGATTTGTGGGAAATAATCCCAAGGAGTCTTTTGGCCCGAGCCAACCCCAAGTTCACCTGATGTGAGCAGCCCATTTTTGTGACAGGGCATTGTTGTGCTAAGGCCTAGAGAACATAGGATTTCATATAAAAATTCAACGTCTGGGCCACCTAAAGAAACTATGAGTCCACATGGTTTGAAATGATGGCAGCCCAATCAAAATATAGCTCACTGGTGGAGATGCCGAGTAGGAAGTAGTACATCCACAATGAGAATTCCTAGGCATGGGGTTTCCCAAAAATCCTATATAATGCTATGATTCCATTTGGATACTTTCCTTAAATTTAGATCTAGGGATCTCTGACTTCATTCTTTTTGAATCTTTCTTCGGGGTCTTTAGCCATTTGTTATTCAAATGTTGTCATGCCATAACCTCCAGCTGCTGAAACTGTGCTAAGGCATCAAACCAGGTGATGGCAGCTACTTTGTCAAACTGGGGAATCCCTAGACCTACCCAAATAGTTGTAGCATCCATGGAAACCATGGGTGTAGGGTATCTGGTCAGGACTAGAGCGGCAAGCATGATGGCCTAGATAGAGGAGTTGTAGTGTGTCGTGAGGGTGAGGATGAGTTCTGGGGCTTGCACAAAACTTGGGAAGCAAGCGGCCTTTAGAATCCCAAAAGTTCCAACATTGATGGCCAATTGGTCCCTGGATTGCTATTGAATGAACATTATTTTAACTAGGGCCTACATTTATGACCACATCTCAACGCTGGTGTCAGTGACCAACTGAACCTGGGATTCGATCTTTGATCTCGTAACAACATTGTCTTTTAAATTTTCATGTTGAGGGGAAGTTTTTCCAAGGCCCTCTAAATCTTGGACCTGACAGTTGCCCTAGTGATTTCCATGGAGGGGAGCTCTGGGCTCCTAGGTGGAGAAGATGCGGAGGCCTGTGATATAGTGAAAGTGGGATGTTTGAAAACCTACAAGGTAAGGCGACTGTCAGAATACTTATATGATAAAAATGCTACTTCAGATTCTAGAGAACTTACCATTGCATTGTGTACTTCACCTAAAAAGTTATTTTAGATCAAAATCTTTAAGACATCTATATGATGACAACTTAGGAATTCAACCATAATCTGGGTCTGGGAGTTTCAGCATCCTTGATGAAAGTAAGATGTGGGCAGGCAAGGACATAGGACCTGGAGTTTGGAGAACTAACCGTTGGGAGACATGACCAGAAACTGAGTTGTTAGGCCCACGTGGGTATCACATGGCTATGTAATAAATGGGGAGCTATAACGATGATGACACCAACTGTCCAAACATGTGCAAAGAGAAATCCACTTGGGCAGTCTTGAATGCACGCATGGGACATAAATTTGCCATAAAGGCTGATTGATGATGGAGAGAGAAAACCGCCATGGTTGAAACTAGTAGAGAGCTGAGTTCCAACCATGTGGTATTCCACCATGGGGTGAGCCCACAAACTCAGATGAAATACAGACAAAGGATGGTGAGCTTGACGCAAAATTGGAATAATATACATGAAATATACAACCAATGCGTAATAGAGCCAAAGGATATACACATAAAAATATAGAGGGCCAAAGGTTGAAACACA
Organism: Thuja plicata; assembly: GCA_018584345.1. Classification (NCBI taxonomy): domain Eukaryota; kingdom Viridiplantae; phylum Streptophyta; class Pinopsida; order Cupressales; family Cupressaceae; genus Thuja; species Thuja plicata. The sequence goes on along the minus strand of MU227475.1, from coordinate 3,878,869 downwards.
TATACAAAAAATATACAATATTTACAAGCTTTTTATAGGTTTTATACAACTATACATATTTACATGGGCTAATCCAAGACAATGTACATTACGAACATTAATCTACAACTGTGTAGAGGATGGACAATCCCTCTGGCAGAGCCAACCCACCAATAGGAGGTGGACCAAAAATGCAGAACACAAAAGGCAAACCAAAAAGACGGAGTGGAAAAAAAAACCAAAACTAGAAAAGACAAGGGCAGAAACTAGAGAACCTACCTAGAAGACAAACACAACGGAGAAGGTAGGCATGGGAGGCACCTTGCAATGAGCTCAACCCAGGGATTACCATGGACAACTATTGCCAAATCACTGGTTAATGGCCACTAAAGATGGGATAAAAAGTAGTTTGAGATCATCTTAATTCACTTTGATTTGCTCTAGATGCACAAGTGTTTAATTGTGGTAACTGTAAAAGTGATGGGTAATTTCTATTTATACCCAAGGTAAAAGCTAGTTAACCTTTTCTGTGAACTTCGAAATAGGAAAACCTCCAGACTCCGGGCCCAAGGATTCCATGCAACCATACCTTCTTATGAGGAGATGACATTGTGATGGAGAATCCAAAAGTCCAGAATACGGCTCTCAAAAGAACAACATACTCTAGGACTAGTTCCTAGAGGCACGGAAGACAAAAGAAGAAAGAAAACAAACCCCTCGGAGAAGGAAAGCTCAGGGAAGGAGACAAGGAAAACAAAATAAAAAGGCAAGAGCCAAAACAAAAAGAGGGAACCCAACATTTTGCACACAAAATGTAGGGACGGGTATGCAGGGCATAACACCTTCTCTTAGACTTGTTAAGTTGAAGTAGGTCAGCATGTAGAGCAGGGGAATGCCTGATCAAATGAAATGTTCATTAACTTTGGGTGGGAGTTTGTTGGGTATTGGAAGGCCAACAAACATTTGTCTTGTTACTACCTTTGTCTCTTTAGCTGTTCCATTATGAGCTATTAAATAAAGCTCCTCTCTTCATTATAGATTTATCATTGAGTTAATATTCTTCTTCTTCTCTCAGTGTGGACATAGCCACTATTATGGTGAGCCACGATAAATTACTATGTATTGTGTAATGTGTGTTTGTTCTTCTTTTCTTTATGATATTTAACTTTTACATAATGAAGCTTCTGAGGAACATGAGGAAGTTTTTCCTGGATCACTTTTCAATACATCTTTCATAATGAAATTGCATTTAGAATATGGAGATGAAATGGCATTCCATACAGAGTATTTATAGGAGGAGATTTTAGGAGACAATATTAAACTTGGTCTTTCTAATCAAGCAAATGATGACTCTCACGAGGATTGTTCAAGAAAAGGTATGCTATATGATGCACTAGGTAATATCTTGTATGATGGACCACATGACAGCCCCTATGAAGGTATGTCTAAAGCCTATATAGTATTCCATTATTTGAAGAGGAAGCAAAAGAAGGTATATCTGAAAATAACTTAAAATTTCCAAACATATTATATGATGATACCATGGGAAAAAATGAAAAATTATATGAAGAGGCAGATAAAATATCTTGGCAAAACATTCTAGAAGATATTTTATAGCATGAAAAAATTAAAATCTTTCTACAACATAAAAATATTATTACAAATAAAATGAGGAGATACACTCACCATAAATTTTTTTACAAAGAGAAGTTTATTTTGAAGCACAAACTTAAAGGAGTTCATTGCTGAAAAGGAATAAATATTTTAGGAATTTTGGGTTGACAGTAAAAGGGAAAAGAAATATTAGATGCACCAATAAAGATGAATATCACTATGAAACTCTTTCTATAATAAATCTTAAATTTCATTGTTAAATATTTTCAAAATTTAGGAGGTATAATAAAATATTAGTGTTTCCAGATGAATATCCTTTGAAAAACCAATGTAAAAAGTCTAATCCATCACAAAGAAATATGAAAGATTTTGCAGCCAATTATGAATGAAGATATGATCTTGAAGAGTTCATTTCTCATATATTCGAAAGGAAATTGGTTTATCACAAGATGAAAGAGGGAAAACAAATAAAGGTGTCATATTTAGAAGATTCAAAGTGTTACGTGAACATAATAAAAATTTTGATAGAGGAAAAGCCTAGTGTTCAATTTTTGGGGGCCTGCGGCCACCAAGTTGAAATCAAATGATAATCTACATAAGGGAGTAATACTACATGGTATGCTTCTAAAGAGATGAATGAAATCTTTCTATGTCTGGGTATGAACATACAACCTAGAAAGAGCCACTGTTGGAACCCTAAAACTATGCCAAATTTAAAGTTCCAGACTTCAAGCCAAGGAGAAAATATCATGATAAAATTATGTACATCACCTCTAGATAGTCTCAAAACATTTATAAAATACTTAAAAAATTGAATATGGGATTAAATATTGCCACAAGATATGCAAAAAATACATTGAGTTTCACATTATCGGCAGGAGTTATCCTGAGGGTGATAAAGTTTCATAAGTATAGCATACATTGATGAGGAAAAAAGATTAGTGATGAACACATCACATTGGCAATACATAGGCCAAGAGTATCAAGAGATAATAAGAAAAATAGAAGATTGGTGCAACACATACTAATAATTCCATTGGGAGGACATACACTGATGAACCCCATTGGCAAGCCTAGCATTATCGGCAAAAGGAATTTTGAGTCTCCCCAGTACCCAATGAAGTTATCAGCAAAACATATGTTGATAGGGTACAAAGGAAAGAGGGGCCCATCACAAAAGGTTACGTTGATAAATTCATTGGCTTAATGAAAGGAATCTGAGTAAGTGATTTTAAGATTCCTTGATACCCGATGAACAAATTAGTAAGAATTATGTCTATTAGAGGAACAAAAAGCATCGTCGTAGGTGTTAGAAAGTTATGTTGATCCCTAATGACATAATCAGGATATCCAATGTCGATAAATCAGAAATGAAGCTAGCAGCGACGGTTATGTAAAATTTCAATTTTCTTTGCCAGATGTTCCAAATTTAACAATTTTTATCTTAAATATTGTCCATTCGTAAATGAAATAATGACTACTTTAGGATTTTTTATGATAAGAAGTCTACTCATTTGGGGATCATTTGAACCAGTAGAATCCAAATATTTACCATGGTCAATGCTTCCATAGAGGGGAAGTTTGCAGCAACAGAGACAATGAGGAATTCACATAACTAATGGACATAGAGGTTGCATATTGTGGACTTGCAGAGGATTAATAAATGATTTCTCCCATATAAATTCTAAGGAATAGTTTAATAAAACAACATGGAAAATTTTTAAAGAGATTATTATTGTAACAATTTTTTTCCAGTTGTTGATTTAGGATTAGTTTTTAGTTATCAAAAGGCACATTGGTCTCAAGCTTATTTTCATCCCTTGGATTAAATATGAATAGGGATACCAAGACCATGTGAAAGAGAGACATAATAGAATATTTTTCTATAGATTATAATTTTATCAATAACTAAACTCAGATGTATTATTTTTCAAAATCAATAAAAGATTAGTGTTTTTCTGTCTCACTTGTCAGAAATTTTTACTCTTTTTGAATTAGTCCCTTTAATTATTGAGAGGATAAATGGTTTTTCTTGTAATTCTTGTGATAGGGAGTAATTTGTCTCATAGGATTTCCTGATCATCAAGGAGTTAGTGAAAATTTTGTGTTTCTTATTTCTTGTCCAATTGGTTTTCCTGCCAAAGAAATTAAACTCAGTTGGACTAACAATTATGTAATTTGAATTAATTTCTCTTCATTGATAGCATTTGAATGGTTGATGGTGTTATTATATACATTGTTTTGAATATTTGTACGTAGGATTGGATTTAGAATAACTCTTTTTCCCATGTTGAAACAGGCACTCATCTTATCAATTATTAGAAAATATCCATCTGATTCAATGTTGATAGTTTTTATCTCAAAGAATTCTTTACAATTCACATCTATTTCAAGCATTCTCACAAAATTCAGTTATTTTCATAGTTGTGATATTCACAATTTGATTTGCCTCAAATTTTCACTTGCCATCCTAAGGAGATCATTTGAGTTCCATATATTAAGCTATCTGCGATAAAACAACCTTGGATCAGGAAGTTTTTGCTAAGGTGTAGGCTTGTCCACCTTTGTTTTGTAGAGCCTAAAGTGTAGGAGAAGAGGATAATAATTGATTATTCTTGTTGATTTTCTAAAATAGTTTGATAATCCCAAAATTGAGTGGTAAATCACATAGGGTTTCCAACCTGTATTTTTAGAAACCAACACCTTCAAAGGTACAATATCAAATCATATGACATCCTTGTATGAGCCAATAGTGATAGGAACATAGGCTTATTCCTTCACATCAACCCAATATCCAACCTTCAATCCTTGTGTGTTTTATGGTAAACTATGTGCTATCCTCTATAAATCTAATTTGTTAACCATTTCAACTGAAACTAGATTAGTAAAAGAACCACTAGAAATAACAACTTTTCAAACCTTCTCATTGCACCTGCATTGTGTCGTGAATGATGAGTACACTTGATTATTTTTTCTACCCAAATATTCATCCATGATGGCTTGAACTTCTTTACCTTCCAATATTTTATCTCTTTGACCTTAAAGGACTTACTTCCTTATGCTTCAATACCAATTGATGCAGAAGGTTGTGGTGGATTTTAAATCCGCTTAGGAGAATGACAATTTTCTCCTTTATTTTATCACCACACAAGATTATCTCTTCAAAAAGGGATCAATACCAAGACCCAATCCAAACTATAGACCTATCAGTGATCAAATTCATCTTCTACCACCCTATGCTCCACATCTGTAGTTACTCTCCCAAAAATTCACATCCTTCCATTCAACCATGCTTCATGCTCCATGATTATCCTTTGAATACTCATCCCAACACCATAAAATCCTTTTATGGGTGTTCCCAATCCTTGTAAGGTTCTCAATACCTTCTAATCATCATATCTACCACATTCAAACTCATAAGTTTAAATGGTTATCTACCCACAACCAAACTGCCCTTCTTAGGATTTTCCTACTAGCCCGCTCCAGTGAGAAATATGTACTTTTCTCCAAAATTTCCCCAAGGAATCCAAAACCCAATTATAGATCAAAATTACCTTTTCCAATTTTCAATACATATCTTAAAACCAAACACACTTGTTTAAGACCATCTCCCTCTAAAACTATTGTCTCAGTTTTCATTCCTAGGTCTAATAGCCTAAATTACAAAGAATCCCTATCATGGTTGTATCCCCAGGCCATTCCACTAAAAAGAATATTTATAAATAAATTAAAAACAAGTATTTTGGCATCCTTTTGGAAATTAACCCTCTGCACCTAACCCAACTCACAAACCCTCACTAAATCAAGCCCATAACTAGGGATTTCTCACAAATGACTTATAACTCACTTCAAGGATCTACTCTTTGATCCTAAACCATTCCCTTAACATGTACTAAAATAATCTAAAGGAAAAAAACCCCTCTCATTAAGCTCAAACTCCTGCTGCTATAACAATGACCCTTACTTCATACACCTTTCACCCTATCACCTTGCAGAATTTGGTAATTACCCTGCAAATTTACTCAAATCCTACAAATTTAGGGTTAATTACATATTATAAAAGTTTTGAATCCATCCCATAGCCACAGTACCCACAAAAGGTGGATGGATCCAACTATGTCATCCTTTAATTAATGCAAAATCAAATGTTGTTACAAGAGAGCCAATGAAAATGAATGCAAACTCAATGAGAAATGAACCCAAAGTTCTTAAAAGTGATATTCATAATTTTCTTATCACATCTAAAATTGTAGAGACAAGGAAACATAGAAAATAATCTGAACAATGCAAGAAATTCAATCTCTATTGTTTAAAAATGTTAATAGTCTATATATTTCTTACAAATCTCTTCATTTATCCTACTCTCTGCCCATACAATCATTCTTTAGGGAATAAATAAACTCCCTTCAACCTCCCCAACCAATCAAAGTTAGTTAGACTTCCTAATAGAAGAAACTAAACCAATTTTTGGATTTTCCCTCCAATTGGCAATTGACTATTTGGATTAAAATATTCAAATTTCCAAACATATTCAATTAAACTCCTAGGGAATGCTAACTCTGGATTTTTTACTTTTAGGATGTAAATACAATATAAAACATCCTAAAATCATTCATAGACCTATGCTTCACCCTCTAGGCCTATTGTGTCAAATATTGATAATATTAGATCATTTTACATTTGTTGCATATTGAGCAACTTTACATATTTTGCATCATCCTATTACATCTATTGCAATCAAATGGCTCAAAGGCCATATTAGATCAATCTAATCACCTTATAGGTCATTTAATCTGTTTATATACCCATGTGACCCTTCTTGTGCTCAGGAGGTCCCTTGCACCATAGGACTTTTGGTCCCAATTTGGGAGCACATTAGAGAGAATTTGGCAACTTTGTCCTCCTATTCCTAAGAATAGGACGACCAAGTTTCTCCATTCCATAGTGCTTGCCTCCAAATTGAAATAACTTACTGGTAACTTGGTTTTAGTTGGGATTCCAAGCCCATGATGGTATTCTTAAAATTTTTCATCTTGAAATATTGTGAGAGGTATATAAGCAAGGCATCTGCCCTGATTTTGACATCCAACATATAAGGTCATCACATCAATCAAGAAATAATCTATCTACATTCAAGCATTCAAGATATTTTTTCCCACCAGATTTTTCATTATGGAAAAAAATTACGTTCATGCAATGATATATTTCATGATTTCCTTTTAGGTTTTTCTAGATTCATGTTATTTCATTAATAGTTATGATCACATTGAAATATAATTACATCATCAAGGTATAAGATATTTTCATTATAAGATCTAGCCTCTATTATACAATATCATTCTTTCCTTACAAGCATATGTCATTTATATTTTGAATTCCTGATTCCAAAATTGAGACGTGACTAAGGAAAACTTATTTCAACACAATCTTTTCTCTGTTGTAATTTTTATAGTATAAATCTAAATTAATTGAGAAATACAAGGAATGGGGTGATTGAGTCATCCTAATCATAGAAATAGGATGACCAAAATGTGAGAGTCTCTCCAAGTGATTTCGTATGAAGGTGTGCTACAATATCCCCTTTTTGTTTTCAGTCCCAGAATCGACCTATAAGTTACTGATTGTTCTGTACATATAGAAACCCATCTTAATTCTCATATAGTCTTAGATTTTACATTTAGATTTCTAAATTACATTTACATAGTCACCCTTGCATTCAAAGTGAAGGATTATTGCATCCACTAAGTGCTTCAGTCTTCTTAATCCTAGTGGATCATATTATTTTTAATTTAAGTGGGATATAGGCCTAAGATTCCTAGTATATTTTAATATCCTAGTGAACCCTATTTTCCACATTACACAAAATTATATTTTTTTAAGAAAATAAGGAAATTAGACAGCCAAAATTGGTGGGCTCATAAATTTGTGTTCGGCGCAAAATTTTAAATTATATGCACTGTTAGGAAAATATCCAAGAGATCTAATGTTACTCCCATAAAATTTATGCCCTTCACTCTCTAATTTAAAGAAACATTGATACATTCAACCCCAAATTCTACTCTAAAAGACTCTAAAAATGTAAATTACCGAGAAAGAGAAAATACCAAAACAATATTTTTTTTTTCCTTTTATTGTTCTATCACACTAAAACTAATGTAATCCAACCTATTATTTGTCTATATCACCCTTAGAATTAATATCACAATAGATCTTATGGTAGGGATTATGACATATAAAAATATTTAAGTTAAAAAAATTTAAAGGGGGCTAAAATTAGTTATTGTATGGATCTAGGAGCCTTAAATGGGATATAAATTCTCTTTCAACACCATCTAGGGTTCATTTTTGGAAAATTATTCATAGACCTATCAATTATAAATAGATAGAACATAATACCTAAATGGAGGAAAATTTCGAACTTATAAAGTATAGCTCATTAATAACCCATAATTCTAAGGACATGAGAGTGTAGAAAGGAAAACTTGTTAGGCACATATATCTAAGGTGATTAATGAAAATGAAATGATACATAAAATAAATTTCTAAAACTCTTAAAGGGTGTAGTACTTCATAAAAACAAGCTTAATTCATTTCTAATTTTTGTATGTAGCACACAAGTATCCTACCTAAACTATGACCAAATTTTCTTGATATTTGATAAATCTATCAATGTGGTGTAGACTATTTAATTCTTTTTATTTTTGAAACTTTGAACATTTGTAAATCCAACCATAATTTTAACTCCTTTCTTAATTACTTCAAATATTATAAGTTTCACACTCATTCATAACATGTAAATTCTTTTGATTTTAGAGGGTCATAACCCTTGATAAACTGTAAGAAGGAAATTAAACTATCCTCATGTAAAATATATATACTATATGCCTCAATTTATCCTCCTCATAAGAGGAAGGCTCAATTTTTACCCTCTCATCCCCTATAATACTCTCTAAAATTATTTATTTGTAATGGAACATGTAAAGGACAATAACATATCTAGATGATAGAGTTGAAATTTATAATCCATAAGACACCATATATAATCATTGGCATAATAGAAAGGTGTGTCCTGAGAGGGGAGGGGTGAATCACTACCCTTAAAATATTTTAAGCAAATCTTTGTAATCAAATGTTTTGTTATAACCAACTAAGTAGATAACTTCTACCAAACATGTAATGTCATTGCTGAAATATAAATGCATGTAAACCAAACGATAAACATAAATTAAATTTAAGTACACATGATACTAGTATTTGGTATCGCAGAAAACCCCTGTTAGAAGGTAAATATTGTGGTGGGGATGAGACCCACAAAACTTCACTACTATAGTAAATAAAGTAGCATGTTAAAGCTTACAAAGATTGATCACTTTTGGTGACCTTACCTTGTTTGGAGTAACAATAATATCGAGTAAATCTACCTTGTGTGAGGATTTTGCAACACAAATTATGTATGCACTTGGTTAATAGATTTATACAGAGACAGTGAATTCTACTCTATTAGGAGATTTTAGGAATATTATAATTATCAAAGAGTAATAAAATTGTGTGATCTGAACATATTAAAATCTCTATAATGTGAACAAAGATCCTTCAAGTGCATATAAATCTATCTCCTTTAATGTGAATGATAATACCTTCTACTCTACTTGGTAGCCTTGCCTCTGTTTTGAAAAATGATTTCCTGTAATGCAGTCCTTGTCCTAAAACCCTTGTCCGATCTCTGGTGTCCATAGTATGGCGGCTATTTGATAATTACTTGATCAATGTACATTACAAAATGACATTATAATATTAAATATATCAAGTTTCTTGACCTTACTAGGGTTTTACAATATCTTACAGAACCTAAGATCAATGGTGTACAACATTTACCTTGATCATCTAAACATGGGAGATATAAACAATCAATGTTGTGAATCCATAATTAATGTTCTCCTCGATCATTGTAAATTGTTATCCAGGTCAGCAAAAATATTTTAGCTAGAATGATGTCCCATTACAAAATTTTATGTGACCCTTGGTTAAATTGGTAAATACTGTCTCTCGGTGCTCAGTGTTCTCTGTGTATCTCAGTGTAAACTTTGTGCTCGGTGTATACTACTACTCGATAAAGTTTGTCTTCTTGGTAATCATTGCACTCAGTTAACTCTGCATGTGATTAGCGCACTCAGTGAACTATGCACTTTGGTGATCATACCGATTTGTTTGTCTATGTTTTTTGTTACCAAATTTCATCTTGAGTGCTTGTATATTAATGACAACCTTCAAATCTCATTTGGAGTAACTTTCTTCCCCTTTGGCATTAGTATCAAAAACATTTATATGTAGATGTATTATATACATAGAAAATTATACATAGTGAATCCCCCTTTGTACATGCTTGGTATATACATATGCTTCCTCTTTCAGTTTCCCCCTTTATATACATGTATACATATGTTATCCCCCTTTTTTGAAATTAATGGCAAAAAGAAGAAAACTTAGAACTTTTCAAAAATGTTAGGATGGGCTTTCTAGAGATTTTAGATTAACTTCTCCCATTTCTCCTTTAGATGCTCAAGGGTCAAAATTTATAGGTTTAGTTGACCATGCATATCATATATTCTCTCGATAACTGATAGTTACGGGGTGGAAATCAAGTTCTTTGCCAATTTCCCATATTTCTGCATCATAACCAAATGTGGTAGTAACATATCCTATAGCTCGGTTACCTATTCTTTGATTTTATCCTCTTCCTTCTTTAGATCAAGTCTCAACTATTGTGTTTGTAGAACCTTGGTGTAATGCATCTACAATGCATTTTTCTCAGTTGAAATATTGTTAGCACTATCTTTTTGATCTTCATCTAATTTCTTCATCTTTTCACTAAGATCGATAATGAAGAGATCTAATGTGCATAAATTTTGTATAATTATATAGGCTTTAGTAATAAATTGTTTTAAACCAGTTCCAAATTCTTATAGAGTTACCTTGTTTACTGCCACTCCCTGACTGATTTTCTCAGTAACCTTGTACTGGATCTTCTTTTATGCTCACTCTTCTAACTTCTGCTCGGCATCAATATCTGGAAATTTTATTGCCTTGGTGAGAAGTGCAAGTTGGTCAATGATGGGGTTGATTCATTGATGATTGTGTAAGGAACAAATTACTATATAATCTCATTTGTATCTTCTACTACTTGTGCATTTTTATACATTCTTTCTGTAGCTTATCTTGTGCTTTTTTTCGGGTGCCTAACTCACCATATTTCCTAAGTGATTCAGGATCAAGTGTCTTGGAATCATAGTCAGGGATATCTTCTTCTTCTTCTTCTTCTTCTTCTTCTTCTTCTTCTTCTTCTTCTTCTTCTTCTTCTTCTTCTTCTTCTTCTGATGACATGTAACTAATTGAATGTTTGATAATGTTAAGTTGAAGATGATGCAAGACATTAAATCAGTTAATGGTTTATATTGTCATTAATGTCAACTTGATATCATCTGTACAGTCATGTAAATAATATAAAAGACTTCAGAGAATCAATGGAATAAAGATTATCCTTTCAGCAATGCATAAAATTCAAGTATTCACTAAGTGATAGACAACACCGACGGAGTTCACACCATTAGTAAAGGAAAACAAAAAGTCACAGTGATACCCGACAAGCTAAATATAGAGTTGACTGATGAAGTAAAATCACAAGATGCCCGACGAGCTAAAAATAGAGTTTCCTAATGAGCAAAATCCAATGATGCCCGACGGATGGAGATCATGAAGTTGATTGGAGTTACACCAACGAAACTAGCAGTTGTCACCGACGACTAACTACAGAATTGACTGACATAACAGAGAGTTCAGAAAATGACAAAATATCTAGCTAGTAGAGCTTAAGGATAGACTTAACCAGTTGTTTTATTTGTTTTATTCACCCAGAGTTAAGTAATTTATTTAAAGATGATTTATACAGTTGGCAAGAAGATAACTACAAGATAATTCAAGAGTTAAAGCCATAAATCAGATTGGATGGATTGTTTTTCACGCCAAGAATCAAGAATCAAGAATAAAGGAATATCATGTCTATATAAGAGACAAGCATAATTCATTTCCGTAATCACAAGCAATCACATACATGGAAGGGGAGTGAATAGAAAGATGATGCTGAAGAGAAACTGATGAAGAATAACTTCATATAGTCCTAATCAATCAAGCTAAAGGAGAGCTAAAGAATTCTACAAACACCGATGAACAGTGAAGCATAGCATCACAGAGCAGAAAGTGTGGAGCACAAGGAATTAAATTGATACATTGATCAGAGAGGTATTGTACTTAAATAGATCTGAAAATCTGCAATTCAAGTTGCATTAGAAATAGGTCATAGTGTTTCAGTTTAACCATTGAAGCATCAAGTCTCTTAATAGAGAAAGACTTAATCATCTTCTATAATTGAGGTATATCCTAACAGATTGCCAAAATGTTTATCATGAAGAAAGAATTGAGTGCCTGATATCGACACACAGTATAAAAAGGAGGCTGATGCAGTTAGGTAGCACCAGATATGCCAGATACCTATTGTGCCAATAGAGGTTGATCATTATTGGTAGCATATACATACCAGATATCAAGTGATAGACTCATATTAAAATCCTCTAACAAGGTCACACCTAACAGTGTGTTTGTAACCTTTAACAGGGTTGGCTCCTAATAGGGCTCACTTTAGAAGAGTAAAAATTTGGGGTACCAGTCCCAGTGGTTTTTTCCCTTAACAGGGTTTCCACGTTAAAATCCATGTGTTATGTGTATATGGTTTGTTAATTTACTGTTTTACATTTCACATATGTGTTTCTGGATTGATTGGTACACTCTGCATATTTACTGAGTATTAGTAAATAAGTTTTATTTCTTATCAGTTACCAAGGAGAATAAGGATAGACAAGGTAAACCGATAGACAGTCAATTATTATAAGTATTTTATGGCATGCATCTTGTAGGGACTTAATAATCAGAGGTGTATTGATTGGTGGTTAAAGATTAAAGGATAAATTTTTGAAGCCACTAATTCACTCGCCCCCCTCTTAGTTATTACTAAAAATTGGTATTAGAGCTTGTGTGCTTAGAAGGAAGGTTTCCAGACCTAAGAAAAGATCACAAGATGAATAGACGAGATGCACCCAAGTTGAACAAAGACAACTTTGCTTCACGTAAAAGCAAGATAAGACTCCACTTATCAGGTATTGGTAATGATGTTACTCAATACTTAGATACTGAATATGTGTTGCCTATAGGACCATTGATATTAGATCAATTGAGAGAGAAGAATGAGCATAACTACATGGTTATAGAGCTTTCTTCCTCACTCTTTGATGCTAAATTTGAAGATGTCAAGGATTGTAAAACTGCAAAGAAAATGTGGGAAAAACTGAAGCTTGTACATGGAGGTGATAAAAATGTTCTGAGAGCCAAGGACGAAAGCCTTAGAGGAAAGTTTGATGATCTCAAAATGAAAGAAGGAGAAAAAATCACACAGTATAGCACAAGAATAAAAGAAGCATTCAATGCTATACGAGGCATTGGAGGTACACTTAAAGAGGAAACAATGGTAAGAAAAATCTTAAGAACCTTATTACATGTATATGCTATTAGAGTTTCTGCTATTCATGAAATGAGAGTAGTAGCAAACAATACAGTTACTATTGATAGCCTAATTGGTAGAATAATTTCATTTGAGATGAATAACTTTGACAATAGTGTCTTACCAAGTTTAGAGTCTGCATTTAAGTCTTCTATGAAAATAAGCAAATCCAATCATAGATACTCATCTAGAAGGGACAGTGAAAGTGAAAGTGATGAAGAAGATCTAGATGAAATAGAAGCACTTATGGCTAGAAGAATACATAGAGGCAAAGGTAAATACAAAGGCAAACTACCACTTGTATGCTTTAATTGTAAAGAGATTGGACACTTTTTTGCAAGATGTCCTAACAGAAGAAAAGATGACAGAAGTAATGAAAGATCTTTTGAGAAGAAATTTGATAGAGGTGATAACAAAGATTACAGAGGCTACTGACAATAAGAAAGAAAGGATACCCGAGACTACAAGGATAAAGGCAAGAAGGCTAGTTACCTAGTTGCTTGCAAAGATGAAGATACTGACACCGCACCTGATGATGACATCGAGATGGTATTTGTAGTTGTGAAGGATGATTCAGATGAAGATGAAAGGTATGAAGAAACTCCACTCATATCTAAGGTTAGTAAGAATGATATTTGGATCATAGATAGTGGCTGCACTCACCATATGGCCGGTGAAAAAGAAAATTTTAACACTTTTGAATATTATAATGGTGGTACAATAAGAATGGGAAATGATAGACAGACAAACAAGGTTAGTAAAAATATTATTAAGGAGAATAAGGACAGACAAGGTAAACCGGCAGACGTCAATTATTATAAGTATTTCATGGCATGCATCTTGTAGGAACTTAATAATCTGAGGTGTATTGATTGGTGGTTAAAGATTAAAGGATAAATTCTTGAAGCCACTGACTCACCCCCCCCGCTCTTAGTTATTACTAAGATCTTCTTCTTCTTCTTCTTCTTCTTCTTATAGATGGACATATAGTTAGTGACAGTTTAGCCTTTTTCTCAGTTTCTTGCTTTCGTGGCTTGGTGAGTGTGATGCCTTGAGAAGGTACCTCGGTAGTTGACTCAGTGTCAGTAGTAGGAGTGCCTACTATTATTTCTTCCTTACCTTCACCTTTGTATGCACCATCAATGATATATGTAGTTGCATCACCTTGTGTTGTTGCTCCAATATGCTTGGTCTCTCTACCTTGTGTATAACCCTTATCATCAATTATGTTTGTGACCTAGTCGAGTGTCTTATTTTGTGCTTCATTCTCAATTTCAATAGCTTGTACCAAAATGGGAAGATTACGTGGTACCATTTCTTGAGTGACTTCTTTTTTATCTTGTTCATCTATGGTCATGTTAGCTTTGATCATTTAATCATCTTTAGCTTTATCATGATCTCTGGATGTCCTAGAATAGTCAATAGTTCAAGAATTCCATCCATTACATTATTAAATACTACATCATCAATATTTATTGGTTATGTGTTCAATCATTGTCCCTCAGTATTGACTACAGATGCAATGTCCTTTGTTTCCTCGATATCCTTTATTGGCATATAGTTACATGATATCAGCAATTTGTTCTACTATGCAATCAGCCCTAACTAGCGTGAGAGTTGACTCTCTCATCTATTTCTCAGTGTTGAGTAGATACATCCATTGGGATGATATTTTATCTTACAATTTTGTCAGAAGATAAGTAGAAAATTCAATAGGGACTGTCTATAATTGATCATCATACCTATTATAGCTTCTTCAAGTTTATCCTTATTCTTGGTAGTTATATTTTCATAAGTGTGTATCCTAGGATGTCCTAACCTCCTGGTTGTTTTGATTGCTTTTGAAATTTCATCAACATTCTGCGGTGCTTTGTTATACACAACCTTAAATTGATTAGGATTATCATCAGAATCATCCTTGTCATCCTTATTCCTTACATATTTATTTCTTTATCTCAGTGATGTGGTTTTATGTTTCCATGTCTGATTTAAGTGAATTTTGGTGATGGCCTAGTAATCTTTGCAACTCCTTTCTTCAAAGGTAGTTAAACTGCTGTCACCAATTGTGATCTTGTCCTTGGTGGAGACTCGGTCTTTATACCTTTACACTTTTTTGCCTTAGGTGCCTCTACTTGTGCTTCATCAGACTCGGTGGCATCAACATCTTGTTCTAGTTCTTCATCTTTACTGACTAAGGTTTTCTCCTTGGTATCATCAACTGTCTTATCCAGTTCTTCATTAATGAGATAAATTTTGTGTTTCAGGGTCTTAACAATCTCGGTCTTCTTCCTACCCATCTTTTCAACTTGTAGACCAATTGATATCTAGGTCTTAGCTTCTTCATATGTGCCAAATCTCATGGCATATTTTTCAATTGGTTTGTTTATTAACTTCTATATAGCTTCAAAGGCTAAGTCAATGTCTAGTTCATAATCCATCAGAGATAGCCATGTTGTCCTCAGTTGTACTGCCTTAATAAGAGTAGTGTCTGTGTTAACTACAAAATATATTTCATCCTTATATTTCTCTACCAACTGCATTGGTATTTTGGATCTCTTTTCGATTCTAGCTTTGAAATTTTCAAAATATTCATTCATAACAGGCTCAAAATTTGTCCCTAGGATTTTAATGAAGTCACTGATTTACAGTGTAATCAGTCAGTTTGTCTTCCATTTCACATTACCGATAGAGGGAAAAAAGTTCTGTAGATAGAAGAATGTACATAGAGAAAGAGAACCAAACTTACACTTGTTAGATCTGGCTGATCGGATAGTTCTCATGTTCTCTTGAAGTTGTCTCTCCAAGAGCTTGGCTAGGTCAAGTTGTAAACCCTTCTTTACAATCTTGTATGAAATTTCAATAGCTCCACATGCAACATTGTTAGATCTGCTTGACTGGAATATTTTGTAGGCAATAACATACACACCAAGCCTAAGTTCATGATCACTGATGGAATTGATCCATAGACCTCTACCATTCCACTCAGCTCCTATAAGATTTTTGATCTCAGTTCTGGGCTAGTGCCTTAGGGATTTTGATTTATCTGATGTCGGATACCTGGTTACTGCATGTATAACATATTTTATTATCATTTTTGGTTGACCCAGCCAAATCTTTCCATCATGAACTCGACTCAGTACAATGCGGATCCATTCGGTCTTGAATACCTTCAAAAAATTTAGGGCATTGGTTAACCATTTTGCTTCCAAATGTTTATGATCATCTTTTAGTTTCCCATCTATGCAAAGTGACTAGTATGTCGATATAAGCTCAAAATCCCCTATTTCATGGACCTTGTAGTAAATGTATACTCGCACATCTTGAACTAACACAACGCTAGGCAGTATCATGGAGAACATGACTTTGTCATCAGATTGGGCTGCAACTTGAGGATGTGTTTTGTAGTTTTGTTTTGTGCAAGTATAATTCTTAAGAGGAATTACCTTTTTCTGTTTGTCCATATTTTCCTTCATATTTCGTGATGAGGACGCCATTGATTTTGATTTAGGGCTTGCACAAAAGAACTCAAAGTAACTTGGTAAGTTCAAATGCATACAAGTTCTAGCCTTCAACTGCTCGAAATGAGCTCAGAACCTCTGCAACATGCTTCAAAGTGCTCTATTATGTATTTTCTTTCAGTTTCTCTCCTCTTCTATGTGATCGCTATGTGAACAAATGAGTTCACAACCCTCAAATTTATACCAAATAACTTTATTTGGTGCAATAAATGCTCATTACCAACCACTTAGTAGACAAACATAATACTTAGTAAATACTAATGATACTTCAGCTCGGTGAGTATACCAAATGCTCAGTTGCCTTAGAAACTCAGTTGTCTCTCACATATTAACCAAATGGCATTACTAACTCGCTATAGATTAATCGACTCAACTAGATCAAAGTAATGAAAAATATTACCATAGTACATCTTAATTCATGCTAATTTGGCATTTGTATACTGAATAGAGGAACTAATGTAAGTTATATCTTTTCAGAACATAGTTCCATACTTGGTTGTATTGTTTAGTTTGAGATAGTGGAATCACCTAATCCATCAAATGAGGTGTCACCAACTGTTGTGCTTGGCCCAACATAGTCATTTGATCCTCTCCTCCACATTTTAATTATGATCCTCATGATTTATTCAATAGTACTCTGATTTCCATAAGTAGTTATTATGTCTACACAATCTTTGCTTAAGTGACTTACCTTATGATAGTGTGAACATGCCATACCAGATTTTGACCAATTCCTAGACTTAGTTATCCATTGCCTCATATAGTTTGTTGTTATATTCCCATATTTACAACATGTTGTGCAACTAGCCCAAGTTTTACAATCTGAAGCATAAGCATTACCTTGTCTTCTCGGTTGATTTACCTTTTTTTTCTTGTCCTTTAGGTTTCCAAATTTTCTTCGTGTTAGTTCTGCATGCTTGTGATGTGTGACCATGCATGTTGCAAGTTTGACAATATTTATCCATGTATGGTTTTTTTTTTTGTTTGTTCAACTTGGATTTGCATTCATGTACTTGATGTCCATGTTTATTATAGTTATAGAAATTTCCATTGAGTTTAGGAGATTTTATAGAAATTACCTCTTTCTTTGCTTCTTCATATGTTTGATGTGTGGCCTAGTTTTCCACAGTGATGGAAAGAGGGTTTCTTAGGCTTTGGATTTGAGTATACATTCCTTTTTGTAGTCTGATTTGATGATTCTACTTGCTCAGTATACCCTAATCCGGTATTGTTGTTCAAACTTTTTTGGTATTTCAGAAATTCACCCATTCTCTTAGTACTTTCTTCAGATCTCTTAATCACTTCACTATGTTGTTGTAGAATCTTCAATTCATTTCTCAATTTTTCATTCTCTTCTTTCAATACACCAATGTCTTCTAGTTTTCTAGAAAGCTCAATATTCACTCAGTTTGCCTCGTGATTCATAGTAACCACTTGATTGGTGATCTCAAAGTAATCTTTAGGAAGTCTCATTATCTCAAATTCTTTTTCTTGGAAATTTTCAGTCATTTTCCTTCTGTCATCAACAACCATGTTTCTATCTTGTTCAACTTTATTTCCATCATTGAAGACTTGAACTATTATAACCATATGTATATCTTGACTAATTTCTAGTGCTTTCACTTTTTCAGTAAGTTGTTTATTTCTCTCAGATAACTTTGATATGATTCTGTTACATGCATCAGATATGCTACCAGATTCAGATCCCGATGTGTCAAATGGGTCATGAATCTCTTCTTCCTGATAATCAATCTCATGATAAGCAATTTCCATGTCCATTCTTTTAATCAACATCTCCTTGAGTTTCTCCTTGGCTTCTTTGGATTGTTCGACATAGATATTTAACTGTAACTTCTAATTTTCAATAGTTTTATCAAGCGTATACCTTTCCATTGTAATATCTTTTTTCTTTAGTGATTAAAATTTATAAACAAAAGAGCTAGCTCTGATACCAATTTTTGGGATAATAGAAAGGTGTCTACTGAGAGGGGAGGGGTGAATCAATGCCCTTAAAAAATTTCAAGAAAATCTTTGTAATCAAATGCTCTGTTATAACCGAATGAGTAGATAACTTCTACCAAACATGTAATGTCACTGCTAAAATGTAAATGCATGTAAACCAAACAATAAACATACATAAAATTTAATTACACAGGACACTGGTATTTGGTATCACAGAAAACCCCTGTTAGAAGGTAGAAATTGCGGTGGGGATGAGACCCACAAAACTTCACTACCATAGTAAATAAAGTAGCTTATTAAAGCTTACAAAGATTGATCACTTCTGGTGACCTTACCCTGTTAGGAGTAACAATATTATTGATTAGATCTACCTCGTGTGATGATTTTACAACACAAAGTATGTGTGCACTCACCTAAGAGATCTATACAAAGATAATTAAGTCTACTCTGTTAGGATATTTTAGGGTTGTTACAATTGTTAGAGAGTAACAAAATTGTGTGATCTGAACATATTACAATCTCTATATTGTGAATACATATCCTTTAAGTGCATATAAATATATCACCTTTAAAGTGAATGATAATATCTTCTTCTCTGCCTTGTAGCCTTGCCTCTATTCTGAAAATTGATTTCATGCAATGTAATCCTTGTCCTAATACCCTTTTATGATCTCTGATGTCCGTATTATAGCGGCTACTTGATCATTACTTTATCAATGGACATTACAAAATGACATTGTAATATTATATATATCAAACTTCTTGACCTAATTAGGGTTTTACAATATCTTACAAAACCTAAGATTAATGGTGTAAAACATTTACCTTAATCATCTAAACATGGGATATATAAACAATCAATGCTATGAATCTATAATTAATGTTCTCCTTGATGATTGTAAACCGTTATCCAGGTCAGAAATTTTTTTTTACGTAGATTGATGTGTCATTACAAGCTTTTATGTGACCATTGGTTCACACGTTAAATATTATCTCTCGGTGCTCAATGTTCTCTATGTATCTTGGTGTAAACTATGTGCTCGGTGTACACTATTGCTCAGTAAAGTCTGTCTGTTCGGTAATCACCGCACTCGCTTAACTCTGCACGTGATTAGTGCACTCAGTTAACTCTGCACTTCGGTGATCATATCGACTAGTCTCTCTATAACTCTTGCTACCGACTCTCTGTTTGAGTGCTTGGATACTAATGATAACCTTAAAAGCTCATTTGGAGTAAAAGTAATTACCCTTCCTTATGACTACTTGTTAGGGATTTTTCTTGTATGAACCACAATGCTTGAAATTTCTATTTGAACCTTGTACTGTCTATTTCTGATTCAGAGACAAGAAAAGCCTAATTTCTAAGGACTGGATAAGGTCCTTCTTCATTTTTGAGCTCCACATATACTCAGGCAGGTTTTACCTCTTAAAATTGTTGTTAACATAGTATTTGTTGATGTGGACACTGATTTGTCATGTATCTTTACTTAACCAACTTATAAACCACCTTGTAAATGACCAAGCATAACCATACAAAGGGTTTAACCATTCAAATCATAATCTTAAATATGACAAAAAACCAGTGATGCAAGGATTTCAATCCTTCTTCCTTTTCTTGTAGGAGGGATAACCTAGTTGATTCACTCTTCAAGGAATCAATACTATGGACA
>MU227475.1:3828406-3839707 GCA_018584345.1 Thuja plicata | reverse complement strand
CTTCTCCAGACTTTGCGACAAACCGTTTATCATTAATCTCCATAGTTATCGCTAAGTCGCTGGATGCTCACTTTCTTTCTTAAGACCACACGACAACCTTAGTCGCTGAGTCGGGAGATAAGTTTAACTTGACCTTATCATATAACACGTGCCTTTATTCTGTTTAGAGTGACTTTGCGACATACCCTAATCGGCAAGTCGGGAGGACCTTTTCCTTGGGGCACTTTTAGCTCTAGACATCGCGACCTCCGTCAGTTCCTTTCATTCCTTCATCAAACGGTTGTCATTTAATCGCTGTATATTTCTTCATGCCCTTAAGTCATCTGGAGACCTTGCGACTAAAGGAAAAAATACCTTAGTCTCTTAATCGCTTGATTCATTTCCTCCTTCTTGCGACCTCCCGACAACCATTTACCTTATGAAAGATGTCATCTGTTCTTTTGTCCACTTAATGCATACTGAAGAGCTAAGTCATCGCCCTATTCTGGCGACATCCCGACTGAGGGAAATTGCTAACATCAAACAGTTAGTCACAGAATCGGGACTGTTATCTCTTGACAGCCATTTGATCTCGGGACCACATGACTGAAGAAATACTTAACTGTTTGCCATGGCCTGATCCAACGATCATGCGACATGAAGTGATCGCGAAGTCTGATAACATTTCTTTCACTTTTTGACTTCTCTCGCGATCACCCGACTGAGCAGTGGGTCCCATTCTTTTCAAAGCTTATAACATAAAGTTCATGCGACTACCTGACTGATAAGATATCGCTAAGTCTTGAGAAGCTAAAGGAATATTCTGCTTCATGAGGAGACTATGCGACACAATGAGAAAGTGAAGTCAGGAGAGGATTTAGCATATTCGTTCTGGGTAACACGATTAGGCGACCTAACTTAGAGCACATGTCTTAAGTGACTGAAAAAGGTAACGGTAAAATATAAGACATGGCAAGGGTTTAAAATGCTTAGTTTTAACACTTGGATACTAGGGTTTTCAGGGTTTTGAGCAATTTTGGCAAGGTTTAAGCATGAAAACCTGAAATTTTCAGAGGGCAAGACAAGGAACAAGGCGAAGCAGCAAAAAACAAGAAATACAACCAACACTAATTTTGAGTTTTGGGTGTGTTTTGTTGTTTTATAGGCATATGATGTTTAATTAATTAGATTTAATTAATTATTTCAATTTTCCTAATATAATTAACAAATAAAGGTTAAAACATACTATATATTGCTTGATTAATAATATTAATGATTGACATAATTTAATTGTTATTTGAATACAATATAAGATAATATTAATTATTGTTTTATATATATATATATATATATATATATATATATATATATAAGGATTTTCCCTATATAATAGAAAATGAATATTGAAACAGGAAATATTAAATAAATAGCTTTGTGAAAATAAATTTAAATAAAGAAATAATATGAATTAATTAATTTACTTTCTTTTATTTTCCTTGTGGGTGACTCTTTGTTTTCTTTTCAGGAATAAAAAAAAAAGATTAATTAATTTTTTTATTTTTCCTTTGATTTCGAGTCAATGATTGTTCATTGGCTTTAGAGGGAATTAAATAGTTTTTCATGACTCTTCATTTATTTTTTGGAATTAAAGAGAGTTTTATGGATTAAAGATTTATTTTCTAAATCTTTATGAGCTTCTAGAGTTTTCATTTTGGGGATTCAATTTTTGGGTATTGTGATTTTGGATTGGAAAACTCTAAAATTTGAAAGTGGTTAATTTTAATTTTTGATCCTTCATCTTGGAATTCTTACCAATCAATTTGAAAGGTCGTGGAATGGAATTGGGGATTTATATTTTAAATTTCTTCATTGGATTTATCCACACATTTCAGATATAAAATTTAAATTGTAGCTTCTATTTGGTTTTGGTATTTGATGAATTTTCTAGTGCTTAAAATATATGCATTCCCTTTCTTTAATTTAATCTTCTCTATTGTTGTCTGGGAATTTAATTCATGGAATTAATTTTCTTATGTTAGGTATCATTTTTCTCCCTGTCATATGTGATTTTTGCACTATATTTCATCTTTTCTTGAGGTGTTATTTATGAGCTTTTCTTTATGTATTTTACCTCTATTTGGCATTAATCTTTCCAAATATTTGCACAACATAATAGGAATAAAATCGTGCTTATCAAAGTGCTTTGTCTGCATTCTTTTCCTTCTTCTTTTGGAATCTTAAGTGAGTACCTTCACTATTGTTTTTCTCGTGCTTTTAGCTACTTGTTGCATTTGCTTTTTGGGATACTTTCTAAAAAAATGGCATTTTCACAATAATTTTTCCAAGGTTCTATTAGTTTTTTTTATCTTGTTTGGCTATGATGGGAAGGGGTCTATGTAAGGTTGTTTTGATTGGGATTTTTGGCAAGTTATCATTGTATTTTATGGTATGATATTCTTTCAACTAAAAGTTGTCAGGAAAGTTAAAGGAATCTCTTGTCATGGTACTGGTTTTTTATATGCTACTCGGTCTGGTATACCATGTTTAGGTGATGATATAGCTCTCAAAAGGGGCCGGAATATCATATTTCGGTAATGTAATTTGAAATAGTTCTATTTTGGGGTTTTTTTAGTAGTGCTAGAAAGGGATTTGCAATATAGCTCCCATGGGGGAACTCTCATAATGTATGCTTTATTTTTATTTAATGAAAATTATAGGTCCTTGACCTTTTATCTTAGAAGTAAAAGTTTTCCTTAATCAAGATTAAAATGGTTTTATAGTTCACAAAGTCATGGTTATCTTGTAAATATATATGGGCATGATTTGATATGGTTAAATGTGAGATATAGGTTTGTAATTTAAGAAATAATATAATATGTCAACCTAAATTTACAGATAAATTTGCATTTCCAAATAACTCAGGCAAGTATACTCTATACCCATAAGATAGCGATTTATGTATTTTGTAACTTTAAATTTCATGAATTATGCTATTGTTGAATTCTTATGTCTCTCAGCCTATATATTCATATTCAACTTCATAAATATAGTTGTTGCATGTTTTTAGCAGGATTTACTAACTTTACCATTTTATTATATTATCCTCACATAGACCCGTATTGTGTTTTTGCAGGCTTTATCCCTATGATTATGCCACATCTCCCATAGAATTTATCGTTTGCATCACCGGGGTCGCCGAAGATGGTTTCTATGTTCAGTGTTTTGTTAAGTGTTGTACTCAATAACATTATCTCACATTGATCTGAGAGTTGAAGTATCAGGTTAATTATATCAGGCCTTTTGGAGGACATGGTTCACGACGTGGATGAATGGACATGTGGTAGTACATTTGGATCGGCGGTTAAACTTTAGCAAAGATCGACGGTTGGCTTGATCCCTTGTTCAAAATTTTAATGACCTTTATCCATTGAGGAATTACACCTTGCTCACAAATGACCACTGAGATCTCACCTGAGTGGGGCCAAAAAAATTAACCATTGAACAAGATCAGAGTTAATCTGATGGTTGGCAGGATTCCGCAATCAGGAAGTGAATGATCTTTATCCATCACAAAATCACCCATTATCACCACGTGTTCTGGTCCCAGAAGCTCTAAGTAGTGAAGATGGAAGATCTACAGTTGAAGCTCGGCGAAGATCGACAATAGGCCTAATGCTGCTAAGAAAAGATGCACATTATTTATTGTTCACAAGATCATGTCTGATCAACAAGTGTCTTAGGACTACAGATGTCCTGAATATTGAGACAACGGGGATAACGTCTGGTAGTACTAGATTGGTCAAGTAGGTTGATGATGATGCATGTCAGTTTGAAGCTAGTTAAAGTTCATGCTACTAAAACCCTTTTATTTTAGCATGTGGGTATGATCAATAGTGGTGTCTTAACCAAG
Source organism: Thuja plicata (assembly GCA_018584345.1). Classification (NCBI taxonomy): domain Eukaryota; kingdom Viridiplantae; phylum Streptophyta; class Pinopsida; order Cupressales; family Cupressaceae; genus Thuja; species Thuja plicata. The sequence continues at coordinate 3,835,818 of MU227475.1, read as the reverse complement.
TGGAAAAGGTGATCAAGTTTTAAGGAAGGCTTAAGGTTGATCAACGATTAAAGAATGACAAAGATCATCAGCTGGCGTGATCCCACAATCAAAAGATGCACATTGTTTATCATTCAGGGGATCATTACTGAATGACACGTATCCTGGAACCACAAGTTCTAAATAGCAAGGATTAGCTGCTAAAGCAAGGAAAGCATCGACAGTTGGTGAGATCTCATGATTGGAAATTGAATGTCCTTTATCCATTGCGGGATCACATGATGATGACATGTGTCATCAATAATGAAAAGGATCATATTCTTGGGTGGTAGCATTGAAATGGATTTATTTGTAATTTTTAATATATTTATTATTTTTTTGCTTAAGTTAGGGTTTTGTCTATTATTTGATAAGTCATAATTTTTCATGCATGGTTACAAGGATGGCGAGTACCATAGATCTGTCTGATGATGAGACAATGAAATCTTCTGGGACTAAGGATGATGAGGAAATGCAGATGTTCTTTAAAGAATATTCATAAGGACGGAGAATACCTGAGGATGGTCGACGATGTCGATGATTCTGCTCTTAAAACTGAATTTATTCAAGATATTGGAGTGATAGTATCCACTATCAAACATAGTATATCGATAAATATGTGATCAAAAAGTACCATAGTGATCATAACAAAGAATCATTATTCTAATTATCTCAGACAAATCACAAGTGATTTTCTAGCAACTGTTACTATGAATCCCAACGGTCGACAACCATTTTCAAACAAGGAGGTATATAATTTCTTAATTGTAACTCTGATGTTCATTTGTTGATCTTAGGTTAGGTTTTAGTCATGAAGAGACACATTTCTTTGAAGCTTGTATGAATCCCTTGGATTTTATATAAATAGGGATTCCAAGACCATGTGAAGCGGGATTATTATCATTAGATCATTATTCCTAGTTTTAGAGTTTGATCACAACTGCAACATGGACTCAAATGTACTATTATTTCAAAATCAATAAAAGATAAGTGTTTTATATCTCACTTGTAGTAAGAAATTTTAAATTATTTCAATTAGTCCCTTTCAATTATTGAAGGAAGATTCAATTGTTATTCTTGTAATGCTTGTGTAGATATTTTACATGTCTTATATCATTGTTTGATTATTATGGAGTTTGTGAAAGGTTAAAGTTTCTAGCTTCTTGTTCAATTGGCATTCCAACAGAAGGAATTAAATTCATTTGAACTAGAAAGGATATAAATAGGCTTAATTTATCTCTATCTATAGCATTTGAATAGTTGATGGTGTTGAAATATATACTATCTTGCAGGGTTGTACATAGGATTGAAAGTGAATTGACTCTATTGCCCAAGTTGAAATAGGAACTGATCTTATCACTTATTGGATATAGATATTTGATTCATTGTTAAATTTTTGAGATACTATTTCTAGCAATTAACAAAATAATTCTTAGTCTTGCAGTTTATGTTGTATTGATTAGAGTTTGATTTATTTCAAGTGCCCTTGCCATAATTGAGAGAGAAGGTCTGAAGTGTATTCTATCTACTATAAAAAAAAACCTCTAACAAATAGATTAAGGTTGAGGTATAGGCCTACGAGCCTTGGTCTTGCAGAGCCAAAATTGCAGAATTTCCAACCTTGCCTTTGGTTGAGACTTGTTAGTTGGAAAAATCACTTGGGTCTCAAAATATTGGATTGACAAGTCCATAGGAAATACAATCTATTGATTTGAGCACCAACAAATTGGTGACTCTGCTGGAGATTTTTTGTAAGAATAATTTTTTTAGAATCTTCGGTATCAAATCAAACTTGTTGAGATATTTCTCCTAATTTTTGTTAAAGTGCACTCTGCTAGAAGGAAGAATTCAAAAGAATAGTAAATAAAATTTTCCTCAAAAGAGCTGGCATCTCTATTCAGAAGTAATCAGTGACTGTACTGAGGGAGAAGACTCAAAGAGATATGATATTTTTCCTCTTTGAAAAGGGAGACAATTTTATTTCAGGATGTCTCAACCATTTGAGAGAAAACCATTTTTCCCTTTGGATCTTAGAATATTCCAAGGTGAACCTATTAAGATATTCCCAGAGATTTCACAATTTATACCAAAATTTTATGGAGAATATGATGAATTAACACTTGAGCATTTGGATGCATTTTACACATTTATAGAAGATTATGAGGTTTGTGTAGAATATTGGGTGATGAAACTATTTTCCAAGACATTGAAGGATAATGCAAGAGAAGCTTATGAATTACTACCTACATATAGTATCTCATCGTGGAGGCAGTTTGAGAAATGGTTTCTTGATGTGTTTCATGATGCAGTTGAGGAAGAAGATAACGTGTTCTATGAACAGGATGAAAATTAGAATTACATTATGGAAGTAAAACCTTACATGTCTCCATTAGATAAATTTTTTAATTTGTCAAGATATGAAGGTGAATCTGTAGCACATTTTTTCATAAGAATGGTAAATATTTATCACAAAATACCTTCTGACATCATGCCTCCACGCAAGAAATTCTTAAATAAAATTTGTAAATTGGAAATCTCAGGTGACTCTAGTTTGAAGCTTTTGTTCAACCTAATGAATGAAGAATACCTAGATGGGGACGGTTTACAACAAGTTTACTCTCACAATCTACAATGGTACCATTTGTTTGAATTACATAGCAAGGTCAATGAATGTATTGGCCATGTAGAAGATAAAGAAGCAGCCATAATTGAGAGCCATGATGACACTTGTGTTGAAATAGATTAAAATGAAGAAGATTTCATACATGATGAGATTTGTATCATTGATTATGATGATAATGGGGAGGGTATCCTTAGTGCAGAGGAGGTTTCATATTTATTAGATATTGAATATTAGAAGCATGTTTAGAAAAATGGTCACAATTGTTTCTCAATCCACCAGCATAAACTAACTAATGACTCAAACTCCATTTAGGAGGTATTAGAAACTAAATATCAGGAGGATAAAGCTTTCAATCATGAGGGTTTTGAAAATTCCTTGTATAGCGAATCTTCTAAGGAACATGAATAAATGTTTCTTGCATCACTTTTCAATATATCTTACGAAATGGCTTTGCATTCAGACTCTAGAGATGAATTAACATTGCATACAAAGCATATACAGGAGAAAATTTCAATGGATAACATGGATGAAGACTTTGATCTTATTAATAGAGAAGGTGATGATTCTCAAGCGTACACATTTCGTGAAGATGTGAACTTTGATGATCCTTTTTATGATAAAACACCTAATGAACCAGAGGGAAACTCGCATGGAGGTGTGTATGAATTCTCTATGTTGTTTAATCCATCATTTGAAGGAGTATAAGAGAGTGTGTCTAAAGATAAAATTTCAGGAGGATTATATAATAAAACCATGGTAGAGAATGAAATAACATATGGAAAGGTGGATAGAATATTTCTACAAAATATTTTTGAAAATGATCTAAGGTCTTTGTGTCTTGAACGTAAGGAGTTTTTAAAGAGGAAAAGAAGGAAACATATTCATTCTAAAATATTTTGCAAAGTAAAGCTTGTTTTGAAGCACACAGTTAAAAGAAATTCATTGTTGAAAGGGAATAAATATCATAGAAGTTTTGGGGTGAAAGTGAAATGGGAAATAAAATTTAGATACATTAATAAAAATGAGTCTCATTGTGAAATTCCTTTTAAAATAAATCTTAAAGTTCATTGTAAAATGTTTACAAAAGTCATGAGGCTTAATAAAAGATTAGGGTTTACAAATAATCCTTTGAGAAACCATTGCAAAAAATCCAATCTATCAAAAACAAATATGAAATTTTTTATAGCCAGGTATGAAGGAAGATATGATCTTGAGAGGATTTTTTCTCAAATGTTTGAAATAAAATCAGTTGAGCAAAAGACGAAGGATGGTAGAACAACAAATGGTGTCATGTTAAGAAAATATAAAGTGTTACATGAACATAATAAAATTTTGACATAGGAAAAGAATGGTGTTCACTTTTTGGGGCCTGGGGCCACCAAATTGAGACCTAAAAAGGATCTACAAAAGGGAGTGATGTTGTAGGGTCTCCATCTCCAGGGATAACTGAGATCTTTTTGTGTCCAGATAGAAAAACACATCCTTAGAAAGAGCCTCTAGTGGAACCCAAATTTATAGACAAATTTCTATATCTAGATAACTCAGGGAAGTATACTCTATACCCATATCATTGTGATTTATGTATTTTGCAGATTTCTATTTTATGAATTATTCTATTTTTGAATTCTTATATCTCTCAGCCTCTATATTCATATTCAAATTCATAAATATATTCATTTCATGTTTTTAGTGGGTTTTCTTAACTTTACCATTTTATTATATTATCTTCACGTAGACTCGTGTTGTGTTTTTGCAGGTTTTATCCCCATGATTATGCTACATCTCCCATAGAAGTTATCAGTTGCATCACCGGGCCAGAGAAGATGTTTTCTTTATTTAGTGTTTTGTTAAGCGTTATACTCTGCAAAATTATCCTACATTGATCTGAGAGTTGAAGTATATAGTTAATTATATCAAGCCTTTTGGAGGATGTGGTTCACTATGCAGATGACTAGACATGTGGCAGTATGTTTCGATTGACGGTTAAACCTCAGCAAAGATCGACGGTTGGTGTGATCCCTTGATCAAAAGTTGAAAGACCTTTATCCATTGAGGAATCATGCCTAGCTGATAGGTGTCCGCCAAGATCTCACTTGATTGGGACCAAAAATAATTAAGCATTGAGAAAGATTAGATTTAATTTGACGGATGGTGAAATTCTGTAATTAGAAAGTGAATGATATTTATCCATCGCAGAATCATGCATTATCAACACATGTCCCAGGCCTGTAAGTTGTAAGCAGCAAAGATGGAAGATCTACGGTTAAAGCTCATAAAAGATTGATGTAAGGCATAATTATGCTAAGAAAATATGCACAATTTTTATTATTCATGGGATCACACTTGATTGACAAGTGTCCCAGGCCTAGAGATGTCATGAATGGTGAGATAGTAGGGATAACAACTAGCAGTACCAGATTGGTCAAACAAGTTGATGAGGATGCACGTCAATTTGAAGAGTGTTAAATTATGTGCTAATAAATCCCTTTTCTTTTAGCACGTGGGTATGATCAATAGTGGTGTCTTAACCAAGTGAAAAGGTGACCGAGTTTTAAGGAAGCCTTAAGGTTGATCGGTGGTTAAAGCACGACGAAGATCGACGGTGGGCATGATCCCGCAATTGGAAGATGAACATTGTTTATAATTCATGGGATCATGCCTAAACAACATGTGTCCCAACCTAAAAGTTATAAATAGAGAGGATCAACTACTAAAGTAATGAAAGGATCGACAGTTAGTGTGATCCTGCAATTGGAAACTAAACATCCTTTATCCATCGTGGGATCGCACGATGATGACACTTTTCCTAGAAGATGAAAAGGATAAGATACTTGGGAGATAGCATTGACATGGATTTATTTATGTCATTTTTAATATATTTTTTATTTTTCTACGCCAATTAGGGTTTTTGTTTATTATTTGATATGTCATCATTTTCCATGTAGGGTTACAAGGATGGATAGTACCATGGATTTATTTGATGATGATACAATGTGATCTTCAAGGACTAAGGAGGATGAGGACATGAAGACTTTCTTAAAATAATATCAATGATGGATAATGCCCGAGGATGGTTGACAATGTCGATGATTCTGTTCTTAATGTTGAAGTTGTTTAAGATACCAGTGATAGTATCCAGTATCAAATATAGTATATCGATGAATATGTGATCTAAAAGCACCATAATGATCATAACAAAGAATCCTTATTCTAATTATCTCAGACAAATCACAAGTGATTTTCTAGTGACTGTTACTATGAATCGCAACGGTCGACAACTATTTTCAAACAAGGCTGTAAATCATTCCCTAATTGTAACTCTCATGTTCAGTCGTTGATCTTAGGGTTAGGTTTTAGCTATGAAGAGAAACATTGGTCTAAAGCTTGTACACATCCCTTATATTTTATATAAATAGGGATTCCAAGACCATGTGAAGGGGGATTATTATCATTATCATTATTCCTATGTTTAGAATATGATCAGAACTACAACATGGACTTGAATGTACTATTATTTCTAAATAAATAAAAGATAATTTCATTTTTCTCACTTGTGGTAAGAAAGTTTAAACCATTTCAATTAGTCTCTTGCAATTATTAAAGGAATATTCAATTTCTATTCATGCAATGCTTGAATAGAGATTTTACATGTCTTATATCCCCGTTTGATTATCAAGGAGTTAATGAAAAGTTAGTGTTTCTAGATTCTTGTTTAATTGGTCTCCCAACCAAAGTAATTAAATTAATTTGAACGAGAAAGGATATAAATAGGATTAATTTCTATGCATCTATAGCATTTAAATAGTTAATAGTGTTGGGACATATACTTTCTTGCAGGGTTTGTAGATAGGATTGAAAGTGAATTGAATCTATTACCCAAGTTGAAATAGGCATTGATCTTATCAATTATTGGATATCTAGTCATTTGATTCATTGTTAAAGTATTGAGATATTCTATCTAGAATTTATTCAATTTACATATATTTTCAAAGCATTCTTACAATTAAAAAAAGCATTCTTAGTCTTGTAGTTTATGTTGTATTGATTATAGTTTGATTTCTTTCAAGTGCCCTTTCCATACTTGAGAGAGAAGGTCTGAAGTGTATTCTATCTGTTATAAAAAAAATACAACCAACGGGTTAAGGGTAAGGTATAGGCCTACCGGACTTGGTCCTACAGATTCAGAATTGCAGATGTTCCAACCTTGCCATTGATTGAGATTTGTCAGTTGGCCAAATCACTTGGTTTTCCCAACATTGGATAGGCAAGTCCATAAGAAATCCAATCTATTGATTTGAGCACCAAAAAATGTAAGGATTAGAAATTTATTCATACTTAATGTTATGGTTAAATATATCATTTTTATGAGATTATTTTGAGATAGTAGGGGTGTTTAACTTGTCGGGGTTCATTATGATTACCAGAGGCTTTTGGTTTGATATATTTTATTGAAGTTAATATTTTATTGGTCATTGATTTCTCTTTTGGACTTAATGATTTTCATTGTAGTATTTTTTTATTGAGCCTAAATGTGTAATTGAGGTTAGATGCGAGTCTATTTTTTGTTTGAATTAGTTTGAATGCCAATTGGCTAGTGAGTGTAGTATTTCTTCTATTGACTATGCTATTTGCTGAAATTTTATTGTATTATGGTTTATTGGAACTCTTGGAGCCTAATCGTGCAATGAAAAGTTTGAGGGGATCTTATGTATCTAATTTGATGAATTGGATCTAAAAGAGGACATATGCATGACTTATGTTGTATCTAGAT
>MU227475.1:3796980-3822729 GCA_018584345.1 Thuja plicata | reverse complement strand
GCAGTCTTGTCTCATTCCTACACCTAATTACAGAAAAGGATGTTTGTTTGCAGGTCATAGGTTGAGTCTATTGTTCAAAACCCTCCTATGAAATACTTATGCAAGCCTATCTAGTGAGTTGTGACTTGTTAGACCTATTTCTTCTGTTAGTTTCATTCCTCTATACTAAGATCCAAGTCCTAATTTCGGTGTATCACCTAGTAGGTAGTTTGCTTTCAGTCATTTCCCTTCCAAGCACTCCTTCTATCCCTTTCCCTCAAAAGATTTACTTTCCTGTTCAAGAAGCAAATTAAGGTGATTATCCAAGAGGAACCAGCCTAGAACCTGGAGGTCTCATCTCGGTTAGCATAAGGTCCCACAACCTTGAGATGATTCCCATGTTATACTGGATTATCAAGACCAAGAGAGCTTGAGATCAGAGGCACAAATTCAGTGTATAAAAAGCACCAAGAAGGAGGAAGAAGTAACATAGCTCAGAATCCAGCTCACCCATTGAAAACTGAAGCCAAAAGCAAGAAGATTTTTTCGTAAAAAACCCCATTTAACTCTGTCATAGGCCTTAGCCATATCCAGCTTGATGAACATAGAACACTCTTTAGAGACATACATAGAGTGGATGGCTTTAGAGGCAATAACCACTCCATCAAGGATTTGTTTCCTAGCAACAAAACCTCCTTGCTCTTCAGAGATAATCATGGGGAGCCACACTTCAAGTCTTTCAGCAATTAACTTAGTAATGACTTTATAGACCACATTAAAAAGAGAGATAGGCTGGAAGAAGTTGAGTTGATTAGCCACTTCTTTTTTTGGAATAAGAACAAGGAAAGTAGTATTCAAAGCTCTGAGCATCTGTTTGTTAGAAAAATATTCTTGAACCAGAGCTAAAAGGTCCTGATTAATAATATCCCAAAATTCCTTAAAAAAATCAACTGGGAACCCATCAGGCCCAGGAGCCTTTCCCTTCCTCATGGTGAAGACTACATCCTCCAATTTTGATAGGGAGATCAACCTCATAAGAGAATCATTCATCTTCATGGTCACAAGAGAGGGAATACAAGACAAGATAGTATTCTCCTCAATATCAGTGGGAGGAGAGTCATCAGAGAAAAGAGTAGAGTAGAACCGAATAGCTTCTATGGACATAGCATGTGAGGAAGTGAAGTGGAGGCCATTAGCATTGACAAGAGAAGAAATGTAACTTTGATTTCGGCAGCCCTGAATAGATTTATGAAAGAAAGTAGTGTTTTTGTCCCCTTCCTGAAGCCAATCAATCCTAGCCTTCTACTTTGAATAAATTTCTTCTCTGAGATCCCACTCAGCTAAGTCCCTAGAAGCCTGGGCCTCCTCTATGTGAAGGGCTTCTGAGAAGCCAAGGTCACAGATCTACCTGGTAATGAATGCTAGATGATCTGTAGCCCTCTTCTTCATGGTGTGAAGATTACCAAAGCAAGTCTTGTTCTAGTTTTTCAGCTTTCTTTTGACATACTAAAGTTTTTAAGAAAAAGAGAACATAGCAGTGCCATACGCTGGGCCATCATCTCTCCACTAGTGAACCATGAAATCATGAAGAGAAGAGTCACGAAGCCACATTAACTAAAACTTAAAAGGGGGATTCTTGGGAATAGAGACACAACTAGCAGAGAGCTTGATAGGCCAATGATCATAACCCCTCCAATCTAGAATTTCAGAAGAGAGTGAGAGAATACAACTATTCCAATAGTAGGAAACCAAAAATCTATCCAAACATTTTGAAATGGTATCATACCCAATCCTTCATTTATTCCATGTAAAGAGCCCATTACAAGGTAGAACATCAAAAAGATGTAAGAGATCCATATTCTCCTAAAGCAGATCAGAAGAGGGTCCCAGATGAGAAAGACCTCCTTGTTTCTCCTCCAAGCACACCACAGAATTGAAGTCTCCACCTAAAATCCAAGGCAAGAAAGGATGACAACTTCAAACATGCCAATTATGCACCCAGAGCCTTATCTTTCCAGGGAGATCAACAGGAGCATACACATTAGTGACCATAATCAACTCCCCCGTCTCCAGGCAAGAGGCAAACATAGAAAGAGAAGAATGACAAGATAACCACCAAAGAGGGGTAATTTTTCTGGGGTCTCAAAAAATAGCCAAGCCACCAGAGCTCTCCTGGGAGCCAATACATTGACATTGACCAAAATACCAAATACTTGGAGAACAACTGATCATGGAATCCATTGAAAGTTTAGTCTCTTGAATACAAAGGATGTCTAGGGAATGCTCCACCACCAAATCATGAATAGATTTTTGTCTAGGGATGCTATTCAACCCCCTAACATTCCATGAGAGAATGATCATTGAGTAGAGTGAGGAAAATGTGCATACATGGGTTTGACAGCCCCTGACTCTACCAATAAGTCCCCTATCAGCTGAATTTTCTCTTGATCCCTCTTGCAGCCACTTTTTGAAGGAGTAACAAAAGAAACTTTCTTAAATGGTCTTTGTATCAAACCCAATGCAAGAGATGATCCTTTTCCTTTCCCAGATGCAAACACATCTTTAACCAAATCTGCTAGGAGGATGTCATTGTCTTGTGGAACATGGGAAACCACTACGACACCAGATTCTGGTCCAATAGGCATATCACATGACTGCTGGACAACATTCACCTGGTGCATAAGAGAAGCATCTTAGATAGGAATCCCCTTATCAGCAACTATTGCATTAGACATAATACTTGGAGGAATACCTTCCTCTAAAGCCATATTATCTAGCACCTCAAAGAAATTAAAACCTGCCTCTACTTGCCTATCTAGGAAGGGCCTCTTCTGCCCTCTCCCCTTAGCTCAGCTCTGAGTAGGAATGAAGCCATCCTTGTCAAGAATTGTAGCATTAACCTGGAATTTCCCCTTATTTGTAGAATTCATCCGGGCTTTCCCTTTTCTTGCAAAGTCAGACTGAGCCTTTCATTTTCCTGCATGTTCATTATGACCTTTGTCTTTGCCATCATTATCCATCTTAAGGTCTGAGGAGGAAGAAGAACCCCCAGGGCCTCCATTGGGCCTCTTAGAATCTTTGGGGCACATACACTAGAGATGACCATATTCATGGCATAATCAGCAATAGAAAGGTAAAGACTCATAGTCTAATTGTTGTACCCAAGACGATGAGCCAAGACAAATTTCTAGAGAATCTAGAAATGGGTTATTCAAATCAATTTCAACACAAATGCAGGAAAAAGAGATAACCTTTTTGTCAAGGTATTGATGTGCGATCGTAGTAGGCATCCCCAAAAAAGTAGCTATCTGGTGCAAGATGTCCTCTCTCCAAAACTCAAGAGGCAAGCGTGGCAGGCGAACCCACATAGGAACCTTTGAAGGTAGATCCTCCGCAGAATTGAACCCTATATGCTAGGGTTTGACAAACAACCCAACTTGGTTGTAAAAATATGGGCTGCCCTCAAAGACGTGATCCCGATCAGACATGCAAGAGAATACCACCATGAAGTAGCTATTCCCTGCTAACATAATGTCCATATTGCCATCTATTTTCCATGAGTAACAGATCCAGGCTTCAAGAGCAGACAAAGAGATTCAGATCCCAAGAAACTTGCAGATCAAAGAATGCTTAGTCTAGTACTCAACATCTTCTAGAAATGCCTCTGGAGGAATGACCAGAACAGGGCGATCTTTACTACGAGGTAAACAACCATTAACCTTTTTTAACTACAAGCTCTCTCCAACAAAAGTTGAAGCCTGTGGTTGTGAATTAATCCTAGAAGAAGCTCCATGAGAATCCATAACCCCAACAATCGTCAATGTAGAGGTTGATCCACATGTAGCCATTAGAAAAAAGAGCTGAGAACACCCTAGCAAGCGATACACACCAACACTCCACACACAAAAAACCCCAGCCCCGACAGCAGAAGTAGGCAAGAGAAAAAAGATTGAGAAAGACCCGCAGCAAACGGTAGCAGGCAGCAGATCCACCCCATGCAAAAGAAACCCAACAGAAAAAAGAGCTAGGGCACAGAGGCCCTAGCTCATGCCCAGCCTTGTCTCAGCGAGCATCATTTTTAATTTCAGGTACACTCATCTCTACATGGATGTAATGTAACTATAGTATATATTGATGATTATTTTTAGTATACTTGAGTTAGATAGATCGATGTAGGTATCGACTATCACTATGTATGTATGTGTTATTTGGTTATGGAATTAGTAACATTTGTATTAATGAACATAAATTAGTGATTTTAATATTTTTTCTTATTCCATTGTAATTTATTTGCTCTAATTATGAGATTATGAGTTTCTTAGTATCGATGCCTAGCAACCTAAGAGGACTTGCTATAATGTTTTGATGTTTAGTATCTTTGCATGATCTTTCTATATTGCATCATTTAATTTATTTCATTACGTGTATCATTTTTCTAAGATGAAGTTATTATTGTTGTTAAAAAAATGTGCCATACTCTTTAGCATTTGAACTTTATCCTCTTGGGTTCCTAGTGGAGCGTTACAACATCAAGCATGTAAAAGAGGCCCCATAAATATTCAATTTCAAGGAGTAATGACTAATTATAATGTTTAGAAAAATATTGTAGGAGAATCATTATGAAACAAATGTATCTAAGGCTAATTATCAAATATTATAGTATGGAGGTCCCTAATAAGTTACTTTCAAGGGGACTGACACCAATAACAATCTAGTTAAGAAAAAATTACATAAGTATAAGATAATATAGGAATAACATTATTATTCTTGTCAATATCTCTATGAGGTAAGGTTTTCATCCCCCTCCAATTTTTAAGTTTCATTTATTATCATTGCCAAGTTTTTTGATACATTACTTATCTTATTTCATTTATCATAAACATTATCCATGCATATTGGTGAAGAAAAGAAAGAGTTCTATATAATTCTCAATGATATTGTTGACTTTCTATTAAGGTTGAGAAAAATCCTTGAGACAATTATTGACATCAAGAGCACCAAATTTAATAATAAGAAGAGAATTATATAGTAACCTCGATGCTCTACTAGATTATAAAAAATTCAACAATATGATTTTATAGAAATCATAAACAACTAGAAAATACATTTTTATAAGTTTGTCATATTTGACAATTTTTTTTTATATTTACAAAAATTTTAACATAGTATTTGTAATTTACAATACCTAGCATATTCTCATTAGTATTTAATTACCAAATGATAAAAAGATATAAAAAAACAATATTGAATTAATTCATAATAATTAGAAAAAAGTGACTATATAAATACATAAAATAAAAAAATAAAAATAAAACTCAATATATTAAAAAAGAATACAGAAGAGAGAAACCATTCATTTATCATAAACATTTTCCATGCATATTGGTGAAGAAGAGAAGGAGTTCTATATAATCCTCAATGATATTGTTGACTTTATATTAAGGTTGAGAAAGATCCTTCACACAATTCTTGACATCAAGAGCACCACTTTTAATAATAAGAAGAGAATTCTATAGGAAACTCGATGCTCTACTAGATTATAGAAGCTTCAACAATATGATTTTATAGAAATCATAAACATCTAGAAAATACACTTTCATAAGTTTGTCATATTTGACAATTTTATTTTATTTTATTTACAAAATTTTAAATATAGTATTTGTAATTTACAATACCTAATATATTCTCATTAATATTTAATTACCAAATGATAAAAAGACATAAAAAAATAATATTGAATTAATTAATAATAATTAGAAAAAAATAAAGTGACTTTATAAATACATAAAATAATAAAAATAAAGTAAAACTCAAAATATTAAAAACAATATTAAATAAGAATACACAAGAGAGAAACCATGCAATCAAATAAAATGCATCAAAGTAAACATAAAGTAATAATCAATAACAAGATAATTACAAAATTTTAAATATATTATTTGTAATTTACAATACCTAACATATTCTCCTTAATATTTAATTAGCAAATGATAAAGAAAAAAGATAAACAAGGAGAAACGAGCGATAATGAGCTCTGCTCTACTAAAACTACCAGACGTAATTTGGAAATCACCAAAAATCGCAACCAAGGACCCCCAAGAAACTCTGACATGCCTTGCTGGAACCATTGAAATCAACGTCGTTCTTCCTGTGATCGCTACGAATGCTAGGTGTGATTTTTCCTTTACTTCTGTATGCAAGTTTCCTTTGTCTGTGTCTCCTCCTTGCCCTTCGTCAGAAATGGTACCCCCTACATTGAATTCCCCATTAATGGAAACCCTAACCTCCAAAATGCCAGTTTTAACATCATCTTCCAAAACCAAGAAAACACATACTGATAAACTTAAAAAAATTTTGGAAGCCGTCGCCCCTACTGCCATTTCCTCTAGTGCCAGATTCAACCCTTCCAATGAAGCCGAGCAACCTGGTAAGCAATCTGGCCCTACCTCGCAATTTTTCACCATTGCTCCAAATTTGGATATGTTTGTAGAAATTAGAAATAAAATAACTAGACTTAAGAACTCTACAATATTCTTTGCGGCTGTTGAAGTTGATAAACTCCCTACTCATTAATTTCTGGATGATTGGTTCCATAACTACTGTAACCTCAAGCTTGGCTTCCATATTTCATTCTGTAGACAAATACAAAAGGGTTTGCTTGTTATATTCTTAAATAATTAGGAATTGCAGGCTACGATACTCAAAAGGCAATATTGGACTGTAGGTAATACCTCCTTTTGTGCCCTAGCCTAGAATCCAGAGGCTGTCCATGAAGAAGACTTAGCCCTTTCAGCCCCAAGATGGATTCTGGTTAAAAACATCCCTCTGTTTCTATGGCATTTTCTTCCCCATATCGTAGAACCAATTGGTAAGTTTATTAGAATTGATGATACTTTTCATTTGGTTCCGCATATGGATGCTCGTGTTCTGATTTCATTTTACCCAAGTAGAGAAATTCCTAAAGATTTTGTGATCAACATTGACGCTGAATCATTCTCCTACCCTATTGAAATACTAGGCGGGCTTAATGCTTGTTTCTTATGCAGAAAGGAGGGACACCTGCGTAAGGATTTTCTTATCATTAAAAAATACCCTATCCTGAACAAAAATGTTGATCATAATATGACCACCAATAATTCGATTCCCAACAATGATAAGTCTAACAACATCTCGACCCCTTTGACCTCCCCTGTGGTTGATCCCTCTATCTCCAAGCCTACATTTTCCCCTCCTTTCCCACCCCCCTCCCAACTCAGAGACTGAACCTACAAACGACTTTCTTTCAATTTCAAAAAAAAGGAAGAAAAGAACCAAGAAACCTTTTCCCCCAATTGAAGAATGTACCCTGAAGGTGACTCCTTCTCATCAGCCAGCCATTGTTCCCTCTCCGTCAGCCTTGGTGATTGCATCTTCCTTGGTACCAGTCCTTGTGGTACACGACAGTATGGAAACTACTCTCCCGGATACCTTCTTGAAGCCCTTCAAAAAAATCTCTAATGAATTCATTGTCAAAGTCATCCTAGCTAATACTAAGAATAATTTGAATCTTATCTACTTGCCTAACCCATTTATGGAACTTGATATCATGTCACAGTTACTCTCAAATGATGACCCTGACCCCATTGATGACATCCCATCCTCTAAACATAGAGGTAGGCCGTTAGGATAAAAAAATAATCTCCCCTCGGTCAAAAGGGCTGGTGGGATACCCAATTCGGCCCTGGTGCCCAATGACATCTCCGCAGGGAGTAAAGGTGCATCCCCTCCTAAAGTTTCATCATGAATTGTACATCTTGGAACATTAGGGGACTTGAGTCCTCTGATAGAAAATATATCATCAAGTGTTTCCTTGATTCTAATCATCCTATGGATTTCCTTTTCTTGCAAGAGATTAAAGTGACTAGTTTTACTCTTGAAACCAGCCTTAATTTTATTTGGAAGGATGATTAAATTCAGTACTCAGCACCCTAAGGGAAGAAGTGGCATTGCTATACTTATTAACCCTAAATGGGAAAGGGTTTTCATGGATAGCGCTATTTCCCCTTGTAACAGAGCTTTGTGGATCAATTTTAAAATCAACAATGCGGATTTTGGCATCTATTATGTTTATGCCTCTAACGACTGCACTAAGAGGTCTCAGTTATGGGCTTGGATGGACTCTCTACTTGACATACCATGGATCATTGGTGGTGACTTCAATATGATTGAATGCCAAGAGGATAAGTTAGGTGGCCTGCTCTTCAGTTGGAAAGCCACTGAGAAGTCCTACTAGGACAAACTAAAGTAGAATAGAACTCTTTTCGACCCACTTACTGGATCCAAGGACTCTTGTCCTGGTTTGTGGCATACATGGTGTAATTTCCAAAAAGGACAAGCTCAAATCTATTCGAGACACGAAAGATTTTATGTCAACAAAAACTTTTCACGGTTCTTCCTAATGGAAATGGTAAATTTGTTAGAATTACTCCCACTACTCTTTTTTATCATCACCTGATCTTTTTTTGAGTTAAGCCTATCAACTCCACATCGCGTACCATCCCACCCACTTCTAAATTTCTGCTCAACACCTCTTTTCTTCAGGATGAAGATATTCTTGTGGCCATTAACCTCATTCATAATTTTAACAAATTTTATGTCCCTATTAACTCCCACCTGGAACTCTGGAACAGAAACATTGTTGCATGACAAACACTTTTGAAAACCCTTGGTCAAAAAAGGGCGAAAGATTTTAGTACACCAAGAAGCTCCTTTCTGAGAAGCTCCTAGAAACTCAAAATAGAATTCAAGCCAACCCCTGCGATAATTCCCTTGTTACCCAAGTGTCTAGTGTTAGAGATACTCTTAGACAGCACTAGCAAACCAAGATTAGAGGGGCTCAAATTTGATCCTGGGATCACTGGCTGATTGTTGGGGACAGGGGATCCAATTTTTTCTTTAATCTTATTAAAAATAAACAGGCTAATGAATCTATTGATAGAATTATCTCTGAGGATCAAGAAATTACTGACATTGAGGGAATCAAACATGCTTTTGCCACCTTCTATAAGAAACTATTCACCTCTGAGGACACTGAGGAAGCTAACATGATTAGAAAACAATGTATGCCCCTAATCCCTAATAAAATATCCAATACTGATGCCTCTTTACTTAGTAAAGAAATCTTGATTGAGGAAATTAAAAATGTAATTACTAGTCTAAAAGCGGATAAAGCTCCGGGGCCCGATCGGTTGCCTGTGGAGTTTTACAAAGCCAACAGTGAATGGATCTCCAAGGACCTTCATGATATTTACTTGGAAGCCCTTGAAACTGGTACACTTGGTAAAGACATTAATTGTGGTATCATTAAACTACTTCCTAAAGATGGGGTTAAAGCCTTGCTAAAAAATTGGTGCCCTATCACTCTCCTTAGTGTTTCTTATAAAATTCTTGCAAAAATCCTGGCCATCAGAATTGAGAAGATTCTCCCTAAATTTGTCTACCCAACCCATAATGGATTTATACAAGGAATATATCTACTAGAAAATCTCATTACTAGCTGGGAAGCCCTAAATTGGGCTAAAAATTCCAATCAAAATGCTGCTATGTTCCTCTTGGATTTTGAAAAATCATACGACAGGGTAGAATGGAAATTCATATCCATGATGTTGAAAGCCTCTGGCTTCCCTAGCATATTTTGTAAAGCTCTTAATATAATTCTTATTGATGTCTATGCTCAAATTGATGTTAAAGCCTCTCTTTTTGAGGTGTTTCCCCTCTCCCCCTCCATCAAACAAGGCTTCCCGTTAGTCCCCTCCCTTTTTGCTATTGCTGTTGATGCACTGTATTATATCCTTAGAGATGATAAACTTTCTCGACCTGTTATTGGCATCTCCTTACCTAATGGGGAGGATTTGATCAACAATCAATTTGCTGATGATACGACCATGTTCCATGACTCTTCTGAAAGTAACTTTGAAGATATGCTTGAGAAACTCAAGATCTTCTGTACCATATCGGGAGCTCGGCTTTCTCAGTCCAAGTCCATATGTCCTGGGTGGGAGTATCAACCCCCTAATTGGTTCAATAAATTTAAATTTCAATGGGGAGGGCCACACACCATTGTTAGATATTTGGGTATTCCTTTCTTGGTTGATCCTTCTATCAAGGACATGTGGCTTTGGGTCAAAGAAAAAATATCAAAAAAGTTGAACAAATGGCACAATAGATCATTTTCCTTGGCTGGTAGAGTTCAAGTTTGCTAAAAAATTCTTTCATCTTACAATATCTATTATGCTTCTACTTGGATGTCTAGTAATTACCAAATCATTGAAATCCAAAAAGAAATTAGGAAGTATCTTTGGTCGGATGTCAAAGGCAATTGAAAGACCCATGTGCTGTGAGGTGGGAATGGTTTCATACTAACAAACTTCTGGGAGGTATGGGGTTAAAGGACCTTAAAACCATGAGGATTGCCTTAGCCACCAAATGGATCTTTCACTCTCTATCTGGGGATGATCCTTGGAAAGTGCTTATTTGAAGCAACATTGAAAGAGGGCATCCTAAGAATTCTAAGGACTAGAAAAACCTCCCTTTCTTTGACTTAATTTAAGGCACCTTTCCTGTGATGGTTCAGGGATCGGCTATCTTCAAGTCCATATGGAAGGTCTGGAACAATGTCAAAATGTTTGCTTCTAATAAGAATTTTCATGACGATAATCAATTATTTGGTGAGAGGTCCATTTGGTGGAACTTGCAACACTTTGGTAAGCCACTTGCCCTGACTAAGGGTTGCTCTGCTAAACTTTGGAATAGGATGGGTATTTCCCAATTCATTGATCTGTTTGAAGATGACAGGTTAATTAGCTAGGAAATGCTTAAATCCAGATTTAACATCCCCACTTCCCAGAAAAGACCTATAACATGTTAGTGAGTGCTTGTAGGAGTCTCCCTATCTGTTGCCATATTGACTCGGATAGGCTTTTAAAATTTAAATGGCCTGATGGTTCTAACACAAATAAACTTAAAGCCAAGAGCATCTACAAAGTGATTAGCGAAAATGATTCCATCCTTGAACATATCAATAAAATTTGGTACTCTAATCTTGATCCCTCGGATTGGAAGAAGATTTTTGGTAGATTTTGGAAGTCCCCTATTGAACCTAAAGTTAAATATTTTAAATGACTTTTAATTTTGGACAGACTCCCTATTCGACAGGACTTCTCCTCTGAACAAAACTATCTTTTTTGTGGTACCCCTGAGTCTGGTAGACATATCTTTCTTGACTATAGATTTGCCAAAGAAATTTGGCGTATGTTTGATATTTTCATTCCTTATGATGTTAATATATTTGAGATTATATTTGGTCATATTAATGGTATTGATAAAGAGCTTAACTTGTTCTGGCAGATCCTGTCTTCTAATGTTCTATGGCAGCTCTGGAAGTGTAGAAATGAGGAAAGATTTCAAGGTAGTACCAGGGTGCTTACTGAGCCTTTCAAAAGTCTCACATACTTCAAATTTTTTTTGTAGATTCAAATCACAATGAGGGTTGAAAAAGACAAGTTCAAGAGACTGCTGAAGAGTGGTCAGGCCACTTTCTTCTCTTACGAAGTCAAGGATGCTCAAGCCTGGAGGAACTATATTGACAACCTGTACTTATTTGAAATAACCATTAAGGACTTCAACTGGGAGCTCAAGAAGAACAATAAGCTGGCCTCGGATAATATGATCCTTCTCCTGCACCAGGTTCAGAAGAAGAAGAATATCGTATGGATGGAGGGCACCAAGGGCTGGACTACCTGGGTCGATGAATATAATAATATCTTAGCTTAAGTTTACTTTTTATCCATGTTTTAAAGTTCAAAAATGTTGCTAAACTCTGATACTCTCGTGTGAGGCCCTGCCTCTGTATTTTGTTTAAACTGTGAACTGCTTTGTGATGTAAATTCTCATTTTGATAACACTATATTTAATACAAAAAAAACAAACGATAAAAAAAAATTAAACAAAATAATTTTAAATTAATTAAATAATAATTAAAAATAAATTTAAAAAAAAAATGACTATACAAATACATAAAATAATAAAATTAAAATAAAGCCTATATATAAAAAACAAAATAGGAAATTAAAAAAGAATACACAAGAGAGGAACCATGCAATCGAATAAAATGCATCAAAATAAACATAAGGTGATAATTAATAGCAAGATAATGATATTTTAATGATAATTCGAAGATTTGAAATGAATAACATTGTACTATACCTAGTCACCAAAGATGATACTAAGAGTAACATAGATCTAAATCTGGCGTTCTTTATAACTAAAATAATGGATATAATACTAGTAGTCACTTCAGAATGATTATGTTTCTCTATTATAGATGATGTCAAGTCCACCAATCAAGAAGGAATCAAGGATCAATGAGCGGGTAAAGATTACACAAATCAAACTCCATAACACAGAGACTCCTCCAACCAAAAGAACTACGAGAGAAGTGAAATCGGGTAAATGGCATGTCCAAATAAAAATAGAATTGGATTAAATGCATGACTTCAAGGGAGTTCATAAAAGTAACGAACATATAAAACATAGATCCAAAGAGATTTGAGATTAAAATAGGGTACTTCTCACACTCTCTTTTAAATGCAATCGTTATAATAAATTACTATTCTCTGGATATATAAGAGAGAACACAGGCACGAAACCCGCCATATCCAAACTAATAAATCTTTAAACTATGGTAATTTGGAAAGGCTGAAATCCAATTCAGCAGAATGGCGACGTTCGAATCCAATCTCTTAGTGACTATTTTAGCCGGCGATAAGTTATTGAATTGCAGAAAATTTGTTATTGTGGTGCAGGATTGGCCGCGTAAGCTTTGATGGTAAAACCTAGAAGAGACAGTTGATGAGGATGATACCAAATATCCTTCAATATCTTCATCTAAAATTATCATACCAAATATCCTTCAATATCTTCTTCTAAAATTATCATCTGATGTGCAATTGTTTTAGTGATGGTGATGTAGATCACTTGAGCCGTACAGTGGCGTGCAGAGAGCCTATAAATAAGAAATGGCACTCTGCAGCTTCTCAAGTGTGGTTGTTTATCTGTGCACGTTTGGAATCAGAAATGGCGTCTCGTTCGAAAATAGGATGCTATGTTTTGCTGGGTCTTATATTTGTGTGGAGCCTGATTGACGGCGCGGTGGCGGAAGAGAAGCATTATGATAGTAGGCACCGTGGCTGGGGTGGTGGAGGACATGGAGGTGGTCGACATGGAGGTTGGGGTGGTGCTCCTGGCCCAAGGGGAGGTGGGCATGGTGGTCGGCGAGGTGGGCGCGGTGGTTGGGGTGGTGATCCTAATTCGTGGGGAGGTGAGAATGGTGGTTGGGGTGATGCTCCTCCTGGCTCGTTGGGAGGTGGAAATGTTGGTTGGGGAGGTGGGCATCATGGTCCAGGAGGTAGGCGTGGTGGTTGGGGTGGTGCTCCTCATCCGTGGGAAGGTGGACATGCTGGTTGGGGTGGTGCTCCTCGCCATGGCCATGGACCTGAGAATTAAGGGTTTCTAGTTTCATCTAAATCTATAGCAAAAGTTATGAATTCTATAATAAAGTTGCTTGGAGTGGCGCTCCGGGCCTATGCGAAGGTGGGTAGGGTGATTGTGGTGGTGATCCTGGCCATGGCCACAGGCCTGAGAAGCGAAAGTAGCATAGATGTGTTACGAAATATATAATAAAGTTGGTCACGGTGGTGCTCCTGGCCTATGGGGTGGTGCTCCTCACCTATGGGGTGGGGTTTCTAGTTTGATCAAGATCGACAATAGGTTTCTATCATAGAATGCTAGTTGATCCCTATTTCACTTATTTAATTGTATTTGCCTAAAAAAATATTTAATATGAACGGTAGAAGAATCCCAAGTAATATTGTGAAGTTATTGCATATTTAATCATGATAACATGATTGAGATTTATATAAAAATTATTTGGGTTGCTTTTAATTGTACTAAAATTTTGGTTTAATACCAAAGCATTCCATCATCTTAAAAAAAATTATTTTTAAAGATTTTTTAGTAATAATTATGTTGTTAATTTCAAGTAAGTATTTCTAATTATATTCTATTATCAAACATTAAAAAAGGAAAATCAAAATAGGATTCTATTGTTTTCTCAATTTATAATTAGATAATTTACTAGTAACAAATGAAAGAAGAAGAAAAGTGAAAAGTGCTAAAGGAAAATAAGATACAAACCATAACAAGTATAAAACCAAAATTAAAAATATAATAATAATAATATAAAAGTTATATTTGAACATTTTATGAGAAAATAAAATTAAAAAAGTAAGGAGATGTGGATAAACCTAACAAATAACAAAAAAAAATACACAATCATACAAATAATTGAAGAGAAGAAAAATATATTGTATTAATATTATAAGAGAACTAATAAATAGGGCAGAGTTTTTTAAGGTTTTTGTATTGTGTCCTCTTGATCTCACATTGTCCCTTATGAAGTAGCATTAAGTTTTGTTTATGTACATTTATTGCTGTGTCTTATAAGCTACCACATTAGAAAATTTAACATTTCACAACCTCTTATTATTTCATAACAAAATAGTCGTTAACCACGATATCAACCTCACCCTGCATGTTGGACTAAGTCCCAAGGAATGCAGCGGCACCCAAGCTCAACAATGTGGGCCCCCCAAAGCACACAGTAGGCTCACTGCCACCTCATCACTAGTGTAGGGTCAGCGTGTGCTCATGTCATCTCCGGTATGGACGGCCGCGTAAGACATCAAGTCAGTGGACAAGATATTTTTTTTCCACGCATTGATTTCCATGATGATAAAGATAACAGTCATTTAGCCAACACAGATGATATTTTTCTCTTTGTTTCAACGACCTTTTGGATGTCAATTTTAAGCTTAGGATGGTGTCACTTTTTAAAGATGTAAAATTTGACAGTCATTTTACAATCAAAACTAGGACTTTTTGTTATGTTGAGATGACTATTTGACCATTAAATTTAGCCTCAGTATTCTGATGACGTTATCAAAATTTGAAAATTTAGACCCCTCACCATTTGAAGCTTTGATTTGGTAGTCCAACATTGAAGCCTCATAGGGTAAAAGTACAAACCTGCCACACTTTTATAAAGGGAAAGGTCCACAACATGCAAATTGTTCAACTTTAACGACATTAAAGTAGCATTTGTGCTTAGAATTTGAGGATGATGTAAACTAATGAAATGTGTAAACCTAGATGAAGCTTATGCAGGTATAATTTTAAAAAAAATTATAACAAGAATTGACATAGTTTTTTAATTTTTGAATTCCATTTTTTAATTGCTGAAAACTGCTAAAAATCTGGGGTCTAGTTCCCACCAAATAGGTATATGGAAATAATATATTTTTCCTTTGATTTCAAAATATGTTATAGATAAAATACATAGCTAGTGCAGAAAAGAATAAAGATTGGTTTTCAATGTATATTTTCTCCATTCTAACTACTCAAAGTTGAACCTATCTAAATCGAGAGTTTTCATCTCCCACCAAATTTCCCCTATCAAATCTACACCATTGAGAAAAAAAAATCACATATGCTTTAAGAGGACTCTCACCTCTAGTGTTAAATATAAATTCTAAATTTTTTGGTATGATTTACTATTTTTTTATTTATTTGAATCAACATCTTCTCGAATGTTAGAATACCTACTTGTTGTATTTTGAAATTATAATATATTAGATCTATTCAAAATACTATAAAATTTATATGACAATAATCTTGACTCTGAGCTCTACAAAAGGATATTTTTTAAAAATATCCTTAAAAAGAGTAGGGTTTATTGAAACATCACTTATCTGAAATAATTTTATTTCTTTGGTAATTGGACGCAAATTGGTATAAAACATGCATTTATAATTGGAAAAGTTTAACCTATTGTCTATCTTAGCTAGAATGAATCTAGCTAGACCATATGTTTGATGTAAATTAATTTTTAGTTAGAAATACTCAAATTTATCTATGTTGATAAGTGGTCCTGAAATGTGACACAACTTTGTGGTTTTACCCCATAACTTGGTCATAGGGACTCCAAATTGAGTGCAATATTTTTATTTTTATTTTGGGTACAATCTCTTGAATGTTTTGGTGGTGCTATTATTTTCTAGTTTTGGCTCATGGATATTGAAAAATTGGAGGGTTTGTTGACTGTGCATGTCCAATATTTGATTTTGCATCTTCAGTGACTTCGTTTGAGCTCATATAGACACATTTTCAAGTGCAATTTTTTTTTTAAAGTGCATTATTTTTAGTCTACTTTCCAAATCTGAAATCAATTTAGAGAAATTTTGAGTGGGGATAGTACTTTGAAAAATTGGTGTATTTGGGCCTATTTTGTCCCACTTGTAATTGATTGGATTCTTGAGTGATCTTTTGTATTGTTTTTTTTATTCTACTATAGCTTCATATTTTATATTGTAAACATCAAAATTAGAAGTCCACTTTGGCAAATTTTAGCAAGTAGCAATTGTACAAACACTATATATAAATTATCAAAAGCATCATTTGGGGGGCGAGGGGTCTTTGATTTATTCCAATTTGTGGGAAGCATTGATTTTTTTATCTCATTATTTGAATTACTAAATTCACATTGGATTGTTTAATTTGTTTGACGAAAGGAAACTACAAGCCATGGAGTTACTTAGATCTCACTCATCTTAGTGAGCATAATCTATTGCCCTATTTGTATGAGCACAAACCTTCTAATCCTCCTTATGATTAGAACTCTTGGAGAAAAGTTTTGAATGTTATTTATTTTAATATGGATAGATATTGTCTAATTCCATTGATGAAGATGAGTTATAGACCATTCCTCATCTTTGGATCTTTCTTTGCGTAATGTATTGAAATCTTCATGTTCCTCCACTCCCAAAAGGTCTAGAACCTAAAGTTGTAGCTCCTACTTCTCCAGTTGAGATCACTTATATGTTTCCTAGTGATGTTTTTTGTCATACAACTATGGGTTCAGGTGATTCAGTGCATCAAGATATACATTGTCTTCTAGACTCAGTTCCATGGGATGAATTGTTGACAAACATTGCAGATTTGTTTGTGGAGTCTCACATTTCTGATTTGGGAGACATCATTGATGACATTCCTCTCATCTTTGATGAAAATGATCCTTCTTCAGTTATTGCGAGGGAACACTCTGACCCTCATCTTCATTCTCCACTTGAAATTTCTTTCAAGCTTGACATGATTATGGATCCTTTATACAACATTTGGAGGAGCTCTCTTTATCTTTAGAGAAGAGATTTGAATCTTTGGAGATTCATGAATCTCAAAGTTCACTTGACATTCCACATTGCATGTTTCAGCCTGATCATACTCATATATTGGAGATTCCTATTCATTTTCCTAAGATATCATACACTTTGAGGATTCTTCCTAGAGACTGGAGAGGATTCCTTTATACACTTATGGAATTATTTCTTCCTAAAGTGAGGAACATCATTCAGTTTTCTTGGTGCAGTTTCTACATCGAGCTTGGAGCATCTACTTTTGATGTTCATTCTACACTGAGGGGGCTACTTTTCTTCTTTTCCTACTTCACATTTTGAGGATACATCCTTGTCTTTACATATTGTTTATAATCAATTTCCATTGACTCCTTTCTTGTCACCTTCTATTGGGTATGTTCCTGATTGGTTTGTGTCATCTTCATCAAACAAAGACATGGTGAAACATGAACATACTTTAGACACATCATACTTCATTTGGATTTCTCTTTCTTCTTCTGATCAACAATGGGAATATTTCTTGCATTTGTACTTAGTTATCATCTTCCTAAGGGGAAACTATTATTTGTAGGCGTTGGACTATATTTTTCCTTCAAGAACTTATCATCCTTGGAAGAGATCATTTATTATGGGGGTATCATATCTCCTTGTTTTCTTCCTATGGGGGGGTTATTGATTGTATATACATGATGTATTTCGTAATAAGGGGCCTTGATTACTCCATCCACCATGCATATTGTTTAATTCTCATCTCTCATTTTGGGGTATGTTTTTTCCCATGTGATTTTTCTCTTTCTCCACTTTATGAAAGATCACATTGCTTGTGCACTTGCATATTGTACATGGGCACCTAACATGGCCTAGTAGTTGGGACCATCATGAATTATCATATAACATTGTGAAATTGTGAAATTAAGTGCATTCCCATAAGTTGCACTTATTTGGGGGGGGGGGGGGGTATTGGTGTAATTAAATATTCCTAATTACACTTTCCTTAAGGTTACTTAGGATAATGCACTGCATAGTAGTTTTTATATAATACACCTAGGAGTTTGCATTTCATTATAGCACATGGTGTAGGAGAAATTCAACTTTAGGTGGTGATAGTTGTTATCCAATTCCACTTATGTGTGAGATCCAAATTTAGTTCTCTTATCACATTATCATCATCACATTCTTCCACATATTTTCACATACTTCATTGCACAATGGAGGATGATGTGCCTTTTGTGGACAAGTGATTCCACCTCATGTGGTTGATAGGTTATCATTTGTACATATCCTAGTTATCATGCATTGCATTGTATCCATTATTATCTTTATCATTATTGAATCAATGAATTGATTATATCATATTTGTCTCTCTTGTTCTATCTATTGAACTTCTAGATCTTGATATTTTCATTTTTTCGTTAGGTAAATCCTTACATGGTATCAGAGGCATAGGATTTTCATTGCATTGTCATTGGAGACCTATTTGCTTCATATTTTGGAGGGCCGCAATTTAGATCTAGAGGTGCAACAAATATTTAGAGCGTCCAGAGAAAGATATGACCTTGTCATTGCCTCTTGGTGGCCATTCTAGTGAATTTTGACTATAAATTTTTCAATATTAGGCAAAATTCAAATCTGAGGAAAAAAAATTAAATGCAAATCAGACATGGGCAGCTTGATCTGCAAATTTGGCAATTAATATTTGAAATTTTTTTTTGGATTTGTACTTAATTAGCATATATTTGTACATAAAAGCACAATGTTGTGTCACATTTTAGGACCACCTATCAGCACAGCTAAACTTGAGTATTCCTAACTAAAAATTAATTTTTGTCAAACATATGGTCTAGCTAGATTCATTCTAGCTAAGTTAAAAAGTGGTTACGCTTTTCCAATTGGAAATGTTTATTAAATGCATGTTTTATACCAATTTGGGTCCAATTCCAAAAGAAATAAAATTATTTCAGAAAAGCGATGTTTCAATAACCTCTACTCTTTTTAATGGTATTTTCAAAAAATATTAAAAAATACCCTTTTGTAAAGCTTAGAGTCAAGATTATTTTTAAATAAATTTTATTGTATTTTGATTAGATCTAATATAATATAATTTCAAAATACAACAAGTAGGTATTTTAACATTCGAGAAGATGTTGCTTCAAATAAATAAATAAATAGTAAATCATATTAAAAAAAATTTAAAAATTTATATTTAACACTAGAGGAGAGAGTCCTCTTCAAGAATATGTAATTGTTTTTTCTGAATGGTGTAGATGTGATAAAGGAAATGTGGCGGGTGATAAAACCGTCGATTTCAGATAAGTTCAACTTTGAGAAGTTATAACGTTGAAAATATAAATTAAAAACCAATATTTCTTCTTTTCTACACTGGATATACATTTTATCTATAACATATTTTGAAATAAGAGGAAAAGTATATTTTTTGCATATACTTGTTTGGTGGGAGCTAGACCCCAGATTTTCAATAGTTTTCAGCAATTAAAAAATGGACTTCAAAACTTAAAAAACTGTCAATTCTTGTTAAAAATAAAAATAAAAAAATGTCAGGCATAAAGTTCATCCATTTTTACACATTTCATCAGTTTATAGCATCCTCAAATTCTACTTTTATGTCGTTAAAGTTGAATAGTTTGCATGTTGTGGACCTCTTTCTTTATAAAAGTGTGACACACGTTTGTACATTTACCCTTGTCAATTTTTTATTCTGCAATTTTCCTATAAAAGCTTGGCCATATTGGCATCCATATTGTGTTGATTTTCACAAAGCTCTAGATTACACCAGTCATATATGTACAATGCATGAAAAATAGAAGTTCATATCCAGCAACTGCTATCATACCGAGCCACAATACTGACGCTCTCATTTACATTACTCTTTGCAGGCTTGCAGTATATCCAACATGATATTATCCTCACCCTGCATGTGGGACTAAGTCACAAGGATTGTAGCGTTTTCTGAGCTTGGCCCGGTGAGCCCATAGTGTGACTCAACAACATGAGGCCCTCAAATGCACACAGTCAGCATAGTGTCACCTCAAAACCAATGCCCGGTCAGCATGTGCTCACATCATCTTTGGTACAAAGAACCGTCTAGCCATCACAGGTGACATTGTTCTTTTTGTTTCTACGACTTTTAGGACATCAATTTTAAGCTTATGATGGTGTCACTTTTTAAAGATGTAAAATTTGACGGTCATTTTTCAGTAAAAAAGGGGACTTTCTGTTATGTTGAGAAGAATGTTTGATCATCAAATTTAGCCTCACTATTCAGTTGACATCATTAGAATTTGAAAATTCAAATCCATCACCATTTACAGTTTTGATTTGGAATTCATAATTAGAAGGCTCATCAGTTGGTCATACAGACTCCAAATTGAGTGCAATTTTTTTTTTTGTGTAGAATCTCTTGAATTTTTTTGTGGTGCTATAATTTTCATGTTTTCGTTCATGTCTTTTGCAGAAATTGCATTTTTTGGTGAATGTGCATGTTTGATCCTTGATTTTTCAACTTCAACAGCTTCATTTGTGCTCATACGGATATATTTTCATGTCCAAATTTTTTTGAAAGTGCATTATTTTTAGTGTACTTTCAAAATCTAGTATCAGTTTGGAGAAATTTTGAGTGGACGTACTACTTTCAAAATCTAGGCTATTTTGGCTTATTTTGGCACTTGTAAATGATTGGATCCATGAGTGATCTTGTGTCTTATTTTTTTTAAGTCTTCTATAGATT
This sequence comes from Thuja plicata, assembly GCA_018584345.1. NCBI lineage: Eukaryota > Viridiplantae > Streptophyta > Pinopsida > Cupressales > Cupressaceae > Thuja > Thuja plicata. Next base: position 3,801,720 of record MU227475.1, on the reverse strand, counting down.
TATATTATTCATTGTAAACATAAGAATTAGAAGTCCACTTTGGCAAATTTTAGCATGTGTCAATTGTACACACACTATATAAAGTGCCAAAAACATCATTTTTTTTAATTTTTTTTTTTTTGGGGGGGGGGGGTTTGATTCATTGCATTTTGAAGGATGCATTGAGTTTTTTATCTCATTATTTGATATGGGAAGTGCATCATGGATGGTTTAAATCGTTTGATGAAAGAAAAATACAAGCAATGGAGTGACTGAGTTCTCACTTATCTTAGTGAGCATAATCTATTTCCATATTTGTATAATCACAAACCTTCTAATCCTTCTTATGATTTGGGAGACATCATTGATGACATTCCTCTTCTCTTTTATAAATATGATCCTTCTTTATTTGTTGTGAGGGAGCACTCTAACCCTCATCCTCATTCTCCACTTAATCTTTCTTTCGAGCTTGACATGATTGTTGATTCTTTGATACAACATTTGGAGGCGATCTCTTTATCTTCAGAGAAGACATTGAATATTTGGAGATTCATGAGTCTCAAACTTCACTTGAGATGTCACATTGCATGGTTCAGGTTGATCATACTCATATGTTAGATTTTCATATTCACTTTCCTGAGACATCATACACTTTGAGGATTCCTCCTAGATATTGGAGAGGATTCCTTGATACACTTATGGCATTATTTCTTCCTAAAGGGAGAAACATCATTTAGTTTTATTTGTGTAGTTTCTACATCAAGCCTGGACCATCTACTGTTGGTGTTCATTCTACATTTAGGGGGGCTACTTTTCTTCTCTTCCAACTCCTATTTTGAGGAGACATCCTTGTCTTTGGAGATTGTTCACAATCAATTTTCATTGACTCTTTTCTTGTCACATTCTATTGGGTATGTTCCTGATTTGTTCATGGCATCTTCATCAACCAGGGACATGGCAACACATAAAAATACTTCAGAGACATCATACTTCATTTGGATTCCCCTTCCTTCTTCCTATCCATAATGGGAATATTTCTTGCATTTTTACTTAGTGTATTTTCTTCCTAAGGGAAAAAATGGTGTTTGTACATGTTGGACTATGTTTTTCCTTCAAGAACTTGCCATCCTTTGAGGAGATCATTTATTAGAGGGTGTATAATGTTGCCTTGTTTCCTATGGGAAATTATTGATTATATACATAATGTATGTCTTAATGGGGGGTCTTGAGTACTCTATCCATCATGCATCATATTTTATTTTCATTTCTCTTTATGGGGATGGTTATTCCCATGTGGCTTTCCATCTTTCTCCACATTAAGAGAGATTACATTGTTTTTGCACTTGCATATTGTACATGGTTAGCTAGCATGGCCTAGTAGTTGGGACTCATCATGCATTGTCATATAACATTGTGAGATTAAGTTCATTCCCCTAAGTTGCACTTAAGGAGGGTGTTGGTATAATTAAATATTCCTAGTTATAGTTTTCTTAAGCTTACTTAGGATAATGCATTCCATAGTAGTTTTCATATGAGATGCCTAGGAATTTGCATTTCATTTTTAACACGGTGTAGGATAAATTACACTATAGGTGGTGATAGTTTTTATCAATTGATCATATCATATTTGTCTCTCTTGTGCTATCTATTGAGCTTCTAGATCTTGGCATTTTTCATTTTTTGCTTTAGGAAAATTCTGACATGGGATCAGAGCCATAGGAGTTTCATTGCATAGCCATTGGAGAGATGTTTGCTGCATATTTTGGAAAGCCATGATTTAGATCCAGAGGTGAAACAACTATTGGGAGCGTCTAGAAAAAGATCTGACCTCTTCATTGCATCCGGGTGGCCATTCCAGTGAATTCTAACTATAGTCTTTCTATTTTAGGCAAAAGTCAAATTTGAGGCAAAAACAAATTTGCAAATCGGACTTGGGCAGCCTGATCTACAAATTTGTTAATTAATTTTTGAAATTATTTTTTCAAATTCATAATTAATTGGCATATTTTTGTCAATTTTTATTGTGTAATTTTCTTGCAAAAGCTTGGCCATATTGGCCTTCATATTCTGTTGGTTTTCACATAGATCTATATTACATCAGTCAGATTTGTATAATGCACAAAATATAGAAGTTCATGTCTGGCCACTCTTATAATACCGAGCCACAATACCGAGACTCTCATTTGCATTACTCTCTACGGGCTTTGCAGTATATGAGCCACAATATCGGCCTCAACCTGCATGTGGGACTAATTCCCAAGGACTCTAGTAAAACCTGAGCTCATACAACTCAAGCTCAATCTTGGCTTAGCGAGCCCACAGTGAGACTCAACAGTGCATAGTCAATGCAGTGCCACCTCAACACCAGTGTGAGGTCACCATGTGCTCATGTCATCTTCGGTATGGACGACCACATTAGACATTGAGTCAGAGAACATGATATTTTTTTTGCCACGCATTGATTTTGATGAAGTAAAATTTGACGGTCATCTAGCCATCATAGGTGACATTGTTCTTTTTTTTCAATGGCATTTTGAACATCAATTTTAAGCTTATGATGGTGTCAATTTTTGAAGATGTAAAATTTGATAGTCATTTTACCATCAAAACTGGGACTTTCCATTATGTTGAGATGGTTGTTTCACCATCAAATTTAGCCTCACTATTTAGCTGACACCATAGAATTTGAAAATTTAGATCCCTGACCATTTTTAGTTTTGATTCGGTAGTCCAACTTTGAAGGCTCATAACTTGGTCATACAGACTCCAAATTGAGTGCACTTTTTATTTATTTTGGGTAGAATCTCTTGAATGTTTCAGTGGTGCTATTAATTTCTTGTTTTAGATCATGAATTTTGTAGAAATTGCAGCTTTTGATGACTGTACATGTCCAATCCTTGATTTTGCAACTCTAACGGCTTCGTTTGGCTCATACATACACATTTTCAGGTGCAATTATTTTTGAAAGTGCATTATTGTTAGTCTACTTTGTAGATCTTGTATCATTTTGGAGAAATTTTGAGTGGACGTAGTACTTTCAATATTTGGTCTATTTTGGCCTATTTTGGCACTTGTAATTGATTGGATCCTTGAGTGATTTTATGTCTTATTTTTTTGAGTCTATTATAGCTTCATATTTTTTGTTGTAAGCATCAAAACCTGAAGTCTACTTTGCTCAATATTAGCAAGTGGCAATTGTACACACAATATATATAATGTGCCAAAAGCATCATTTTTTGGGGGGGGAAGGGAGGGGTCTTTGGTTCATTGCATTTTGGGGGATGCATTTATTTTTTGATCTCATTATTTGATGTGATAAGTGCATGATGGTTGGTTTAATTTATTTGACGAAAGGAAACTACAGCAATAGAGTGACTTAGTTATCACTCATCTTAATGAGTATAATATATTGCCCTATTTCTATGATCACAAACCTTCTAATCCTCCTGATGATAAGAAATCTTGGTTAAAATTTCTCAATGCTATTTATTTTAATATTGAATTAAACAAAATAATTTTGAATTAATTAAATAATAATTAAAAATAAATAAAAAATAAAAATGACTATATAAATATATAAAATAATAAAATTAAAATAAAACCTTTATATAAAAAAATAGTAAATTAAAAAAGAATACACATGAGAGGAACCATGCAATCGAATAAAATGCATCAAAATAAACATAAGGTAATAATTAATAGCAAGATAATGATATTTTAATGATATTTTGATGATTTGAAATGGATAATGTTGTACTATACTTAGTCACCAAAGATGATACTAAGAGTAACATAGATCTAAATCTAGCGTTCTTTATAACTAAAATAATATACATAATACTAGTAGTCACTTCAGAATGATTATGTTTCTCTATTATAGATGATGTCAAATCCACCAATCAAGAAGGAATCAAGGATCAATGAGTGGGTAAAGATTACACAAATCACACTCCATAACATAGAGACTCCTTCAACCAAACGAACTATGAGAGAAGTGAAATCAGGTAAATGGCATGTCCAAATAAAAATAGAATTTGATTAAATGCATGACTTCAAGGGAGTTGATAAAAGTAACGAACATGTAAAACATAGATCCAAAGAGATTTGAGATTAAAATAGGGTACTTCTCACACTTTCTTTTAAATACAATCATTATAATAAATTACTATTCTATGGATATGTAAGAGAGAACACAGTCACGAAACCCGCCATATCCAAACTAATAAATCTTTAAACTATGGTAAATTGGAAAGGCTGAAATCCAATTCCGCAGAATGGGGACGTTCGAATCCAGTCTCTTAGGGCCCATTTGGTGCATGGCATTAACTTATCCACAATAGGCCTATTATAGAATAAGGACCTATTCTCAGATTAATTAATCCTAAAAATGAAAGTAGGAATAAGCTATTCTGTGTTTGGATCCCATATTGTAGAATTGGAATAAGGATTATTTTTCATTTTTTAAATTAATTTGAACAATGTGTAATTTTAACTTGTCTACACATATACACACATATATACACATGCACATATACACACGTATACATGTGTGTATATACACACATACACACATGTGTGTATATAAACACATGTGTATATACACACATTTGTGTATATACACATGTGTCTAAACACAAGTAAATATACACACACATATATATACACATGTGTGTATATATACACATGTGTGTGTATATACACATGTGTGTGTATATACACATGTGTATATACACATGTGTGTATATACACACATGTATACAC